>JALIGW010000001.1:213598688-213793688 GCA_023053685.1 Diadophis punctatus similis | reverse complement strand
CAAAAATTCCATTGCTAAACAAGGCAGTTGTTAAGTGAGTTTCGCCTCATTTATGACTTTTGCCACATTTATTAAGTGAATCACTGTAATTGTTTAGTAAATCACACAGTTGCTAAGTGAATCCAGGTTTCTCCATTGACTTTACTTGTCAGAAGCCAACTGGGAATCTTACAAATGGTGAGCCTGGTACAGTGCAACTACCATAAATATACAGCATGCCAGTTGCCAAGTGCCTGAATTTTGATCACCTGACTGTGGGGATGCTGCAGTGGTCATAAGTGTGAAAAATGGTTATAAGTAATTTTTTTCAGTCCATTGTAACTTCGAATGGTTACAGGAACTATTATGAGATATATGAATGAATGGTTGTAAGTCCAAAACTACCTGCATCACAGCCTTCCATCCTTCAGAGGTTGGTAAAATGAGGACCCAGATTGTTGGGGGCAATATGCTGACTCTGTAAAGCACTATGAAGCGGTATATAAGTCTAAGTGCTATTGCTAAGTGCTATAACTGACCATATTCATAGTATTTGACTGACAATCTAAATTAAACAAACTTGAATTCTCCTCCTAGGCCTATATCCTTTATTGCTCTGATTCTACTTATTATTTGGTGTTTGGCTTCCAGCCTTTGGCTAAGAGTAGCCCTATGGCCAGTGGTGGGTTCCTACCAGTGCGGTCCACTCTATAGCACCGGTAGCTGGTGATGTCACAGTACCGGTGTGGTTGGTTGCCGGTGCCTGGGCACTGCCATTTGTTTACAAAAATTTCTTTTACATTTTTTAAAATTTTCTTCTGTGCATGCCCAGAAGCCGAGCTTCCGGCACTGCGCATGTGCTGCCTTCATACCCCACAGTGAGTCCAAGCAGGGGAGGATGGCTGAGGGAGCGCATGAGACGCTGAAAGAATGGGCGGCAGGAGCTATCTCCATTCCCCTCCCTTCAGCAGTCCGAGAAGCCACGAACGTGCAGTGATGATCCTAGGCATTTTCACACGTTTGAGGCTTCTCGAGCTGCTGAGGGGAGAGGGAATGGGCGGCAGGACCTATCTCAGTTCCCCTCCCTTCAGCAGTCTGAGAAGCCACGCCCACCTGGTCACATGGCTGGCAAGCCACACCCACAAAATAAGCCACACCCACAGAGTGGTAGTAAAAAAATTAGGAACCCGCCCCTGTCTATGGCCTGAATAAAAATGCATGCACAAGTTCCAGAATAAATGTCACGCACCTCCTTAGAAACCAACTTTTGTAAATTAAGCATCGGCTTCGCAATCATTTATTTATTCTCTCTGTATGATGAATTCCTTTCTCCTTACTTTTGTCAGCCTTCACCTACACAAAAGATCATTGTAATGTAAGCCTCTTCCTTCCTTGGCTAATTAGAAAGATCGCTGAGCATAGAAAGACCCCTACTTGGGGCTTTGGCAAGCTGATACCAATTAAGGGAAAACATTGGACTTAGAATGGTCATTTCCTTATTGGAACAAGCGAAATGCATTTTCTGAAAACAAGCTATGCATGTAAAAAACCGAGGACAAAAGACAGCGTAGTTCACATACATATTCATTCGCTAATATTAGGGTAGAAGCAGAGTTACAGTTTCTGTAAGCTGAATAAAAATCCAACACATCTCATTACTGTGTGCAAAAGCACATGCAAACATTGTCTTCATGTTTGCCTACTCACTCCCTTGTTTGCTCTAGAAGCAAGCAGACTGATATCAGATCTGGCCATTCCCAAAACAAGAAGCATATGGAAACTGTCCGTCTCCTCCCAGGAAAATGTCACTTCTACCCTTTTCAATACAAAAGGCAGGAGAAAGAGGTACAAGAATGTGGACGCTGATTGCACTTTAAATAGAACTGGGATTTGATGCTTATCGGCTGCTAGAACTCTTTTTTGTAATGGCTTCGTAGCTTTCGTGAAATAAATCAGTTCTTATATCCTTGTCCATCTGTTTTCTCTTCCAGTTCACCTTATCTGAGAGAAGCCTGACCTTTTGGTACTATCTGTTGCAGAGTTCATTTTCAGAGGCCTAACTACTAATGCTAGAAAGCACATTTAGAAAGTAGCGGGAATGCCTGATCCTAATACAGAATCTCTTGAAGTTTTCATAGTTTAGGTTAGTGCTATTCTTACTCTCACAAAAATGAACTGGCCTTTCAGGTGGTGGAAATTGGGCAACGCTCCAGGACAGGATTTTTTCATCTTCTACTTTTGTCCATTGCTGCAGTCCAAACGTTGAAGACAGCACCACATACCTAAAATGCACAACAATGCACAAAATGTTGGATATAGTGTTAGAATATTCATGACTGGGAGATCCATGTTAACAAGGTTAGCCAATGAATAGGCATAGCAACTGAATCAGCCAATGGGAGCTAACCACTTCTGAGTCTGTGCAGAGAATCGAAACTAAAAACTTAAGCTTAAGGCTGGGTGTGGCTCCAGTCTCCACTCTGTACTCTTGTCCACTCTGAACTTTGCTGAAATGAAACTAACTCTCCTGCTTGTGTTTACCTGTAACTGATTGAAGAAGAACTCTGCTAATGGTATTGTAAATATATATATTATTACGTTTATAAAGGAGTTATTGAATCCAGCTGAATCAGTCATTTGTGTGTGCTTCTGGTTTTGATTTTGCAACAAACTTTAATATATAGTATCTAGTTGGGATATGCCAATTCTGTATTCCACTTCAGCAGCAAAATTTCTTGAGCTGACATTGCCCTCAAGCTTCCAAGATTTATGAACACCTTCTTCTATAATAACCAATACCTCAATAAGTCTATCTGCCTGCCTTCTCCTCCTAAACTATACTCCTAGCATAAAATGAAGCTGCAAGAGAGAGAGAGAAAGATAATAAATTATGACTGAGTTTGCACATCACATTAAGGTTTATTTGGTTCTGGCTCCGCAATTTGGTGTGAATCCAGTCATGGAAGTTTGCCGAAGTCGTAAACCATGAATGTGATCCCAGACTACATTTATATGTTCTGCAGCAACTAGGAAATTGCCCTTCTGACCTTTTCCCTCTTACAGAGGAAAGTAGCTCTGCCTTTCTGAATATAAGAAAGGTGTCCGTCCTTTTTGTGATTTCAAGTACTATCCCTTCACCTCATTGGCAAGTCTAGCAACTGCAATGCACCATAAACACTTGAGCCCTTTTTCCATTTGTCCATAACCATGGGACAAAAATGATGCCCTGGCATGACCACATTTCCCCCCCTGACACTGCCCTGATGTTGCTTCCATGCTTTGTCTCACCCTTAGCCCTTCAATGAAAGAAGCTTAACTAATCATTGATTGTCCAGATGCTAAAGTAGGGTTTCTCCTCCTATTGCAGGGCTGTCAAACTCACAGCCTGCAGGCCAGATGCGTCACGCGCTGGCCACGCCCACACCATTTAGCAAAGGGGGGGGGAAGTCGTGATACATCACGTGACAATGATGTGATGACGCAAGTTTGACATCCCTGTCCTATTGCCGTAATGTTTAAGAACAGCTTTAAAATGGATACACTCTGTGACCTTTACCATCTTTCATTATGTTTGAGGTGGTCACCTGAGCAATGGCAGATATAAATATAGGCATCTTTATTAGATATTTCATACTGTTGCAATCTAATCCCCACCTTGCTGTCCTCTGTCAGCCTCTAATGTGACCCTTTTGTCTCCCTGAAAGCTGAATGGAAATAAAAATATCTCCCGGGCTGATTACCACTTGAGTCTCCTGGGCTGGCTACAGCTTAGGACTAAAGTAATGAACACCAACAAAATAAGTCAAGACTGTTGTTCCTCACCTGCCTCAAAAGCAAGAAAGCATACCTATTCTGGCTTTCTTTTTAGCCTGACAGCAGTTGAAGGAAGGGGGATATAATTTTCTCTTTATTTTAAGCATCAAGAAACTAAGTTAGAGCTGAGGTGGCGCAGTGGTTAGAGTGCAGCACTGCAGGCTACTTCAGCTGACTGCTAGCTGCAGTTCAGCTGTTCAGCTGTTCAAATCTCACCGGCTCAAGGTTGACTCAGCCTTCCATCCTTCCGAGGTGGGTAAAATGAGGACCCAGATTGTTGGGGGCAATATGCTGAACTCTGTAAACCGCTTAGAGAGGACTGTAAAGCACTATGAAGCGGTATATAAGTCTAAGGGCTATTGCTATTGCTATAAGTTTGGTTAGAAGAAGTTTTTTTTTTTGAAGGACATGCTTGGCTTACCTCTTCCTCCTCTTTTTTTCCCACTTTTAAATGTATTTTCTCATTTTTTAATTCCCAAAAAGTTTGCCGGTGGATGAAGGAAAGAGAATGGGTATCAGCTACCTGGCCAAATGTCCTCATCAGAGAAACTCACTCACTTCCTCTTGTTCTAAACCTCCCTATACACTTGACAGCCCTTTCCCAAGCTCCTTTCTCCCAGGCTATGAGAAATCTTACGACCTTTTGGATTGTTGTGCTTTATTATAACTTCCACCCTTTAAAAAGAATTCCTTGATTGAGAACCTATGTTATTTCCCTCTCCCTCTCCAACTCCCACAATACATTATTCCCGCAATTTATCAAAAACCCTCTGCGATTCTTGTCATTTTTAGAACAATTGCTTCCTAAACGGAACATAGTGGAGGGAAACTGAATGAGACCTTTTCTTTTAGGGAAATTACAAACATAGAACTTGTCCAATATTAATCTCGTATGGTTGCAAAGTGAATGTAAGAAATAATGGTTTGGGGAAAGACGGAGATAAAAGTCTCTTTCCCCCACCCCCCCATCACCTTCAGCCAAAGTAGAATTAAAGATGAAGGAGGGAGTTGTGCTCAGTGGATTTGCAGACATGCTCAGAAAGAGAGTAGAGGGCAGTGATGGCGAACCTATGGCACGGGTGCCACAGGTGGCACGCAGAGCCATATCTGCCGGCACGTGAGCCATTGCCCTAGCTCAGCTTCAGCGTGCATGTGCGTGCCCGCCAGCTGATTTTTGGCTCATGTGGAGGCTCTGGGGGGCGATTTCAGCCTCCGGAGGGCCTCTGGGGTGGCGAGGGGGGGAGCGTTTTTGCCCTCCCAAAGCTCCAAGAAAGCCTCTGGAGCCTGTGGAGGGCAAAAATGGGCCTACCGGGCCCACTGGAAGTTGGGAAACGGGGGATGTACATGTGCAGGGGGGTGGGGCGAGGGGGGCTTTGAATTATGGGTGTGGGCACACACATGCATGTGATAGCACGCACGCACAGTATTTCGGCACCCGAGGAAAAAATGGTTCGCCATCACTGGTATAGGGTCTATCAGTCTCCTTTAATACATACTGTATATACCCATCTTGGTATTCTGTTATGGTATAAGCAACATTAAGCAGTGCTTAGATAAGGAAATAGCAAGCCAGAGAAATTGGAATGGGATAAGAAAAGGAAACATTGCTAAAATCAGCTTACTGCAGCATCATGCATTGTGTGACTCTATGCCTTCAGTCTGCTTAAACCATCTTTTTTTTCAATCACATTCCTACACTGCCTTTTGGGGTATATCTTTTTTATCTCACTTCCTCTGATTGGGGAATCTTATCTCCATCCATTTTTTGTTTTCTTGGTCTTCATCTCCCTCTTGGCCATTTACTCTTCCTTGAAATATTTATTTTACAATTTGATCCTCATTCTTCCTACATGACCAAACCATTCCCTGGTCGTTCAATTTATTTATTTATTTATTTTATTTATTTATTTATTTGTCAAACATGTGTAGGATAGTAGTAGTTTGTATAAACATAAGTAAAAAGTAACAATAAAAGAGGACAATAGGACAGTAGGACAGGGACGGTAGGCACAGTGGTGCACTTAAGCACGCCCCTTACAGACCTCTTAGAAACGGGGAGAGGTCGACTGTAGACAGTCTAAGGTTAAAGTTTTTGGGGTTTGGGGAAGAAACCACAGAGTCAGGTAATGCATTCCAGGCATTGATCACTCTGTTGCTGAAGTCGTATTTTCTGCAGTCGAGTTTGGAGCGGTTTACATTTAGTTTGAATCTATTACATGCTCGTGTATTGCTGCGGTTGAAGCTGAAGCAGTCATTAACAGGAAGGACATTTTGGTATATGATTTTATGAACTACATTTAGATCAGATCGGAGGCGACGTAGTTGTAAATTGTCTAATCCCAGTATTTCAAGTCTAGTGGAATAAGGTATTTTGTTATGAGCGGAGGAGTGAAGGACTCTTCTTGTGAAATATTTCTGGACTCTTTCAATTATATTTATGTCTGATATGCAGTGCGGGTTCCAGACAGGTGAGCTGTATTTCAGAATTGGTCTAACAAATGTTTTGTATGCTCTGGTTAGCAATGTAATGTTGCCAGAGAAGAAGCTACACAAGATTAGATTAACAACTTTTAGTGCCTTTTTGGCAATGTTGTTACAGTGGGCTCTAGCACTTAGGTCTTTATATTCAAATCACCTTCATTCATCATCTATTTGCATCTGGTTCTCTCTTCCTATTTTACAATGCAACTTCCTAATTACCCCTAACCTGTTGCATTCAACTTATTTTATGTTACTCTGGACACAGTTAACTTTCTCACTTCCCCCTAACAAACCATCTACAAGCATGCTATTATACACAGCAAATTTTCTTTCAACCAACATTAAACTTAACACATGTGCCTGTCCATAAATGCACTAAATAACCAAAGAGTCATCAGTCATCCTTGTCTTACTCCTTTTTCAAGGCTGAACTGTTTGCTAAGCATTCTATTTATTCTCACTCATGCATTACTCTCCTTGTATATTGCTCCAATTACATTCAGCAACCAACTTTTAATTCCATATTCATGGAAAAGATTCATAATTTTATTCTATTCATGGTATCGTTCACTTTATATCAACAAATGTGCAATGAACATTCTTCCTCACATTCATTTCTCAATGACTTGCTGAATAAATCCTCACCTATAAATACCCACCTGAAATCAAGTCACACGGTATTTCTCAATTTTTTTTCTCCCTGACACCCATCACACCTCCCTGCAATCACACCATCCATACCTGCAACCTTCCATTTTTCAACATTCTTGTGGCATGTAATGACATTTATCCAACCTTTTTGGAGTTAATTTTTATAGCAATTTATTTTGTTAAAATTCCATTTTTCAACACATCACTATCATTCATATACAGATCTCTAACATGTTGCTTTCATTATTTCCTCCTTTGGTTTCATCCCAAATAATTTCATCATCTTTATTCTTAATTCCCAAACTTGACTAGGGGCGATTTGTCTAGCCATGTGTCCTCACCTTCAAAATGTTTTTTTTAATTCCATCAAAATAATTCTACATTTCCTCTGCTCTTTTGATTATTTAATTCTTTGCAACTATATTTCTCCCATCCTTATTTTAGGCAGTATTTTTATATGCATTTTTTTCTTATTATTTTTTTTATTCTTCATTTCATCACTTTATCACATGTTCCTTTTTATATTTCCTATTACAGTATTAAAACTCTACACAGAATCTTGGAGTTTCACAAATCCTCTAGGCACATCACCTCTGCACTTCTACAGACTATTAGTAAATCATTCATCTAGCAAAAAAACCTTTTCCCACTGCATTAGAAAACAGGCTAAAAAATGGTGGGGCAAGAAGCTTGCAGAGTTGACTCAGGTTTGCCTATTTTCTACTGCACCAAAAAAAGTGGAGGAAGGGAATCCAATTTAGCCAAGCCAGGGTTACAAACCATTCTAATATTAGAAGGTCTGGAATAAAATGTGCAGTTTAGAAGGAACAGCATGTCTTCTCTTTCTGCCAATCACTTTACTCAGTGTGCCTTGCACACATAAAATCAGGACACCACATCCAGTAGTAAGTCAGGGTACAGGATAACTAGAATTAGAAATGGAAACAGCAAAATTCATTTAACTTTACTTCTCTGCCTAATCAAGATTAAGTGAAGAGAATTTTAACTCAGTAGAATTCTAAGCCTTGAAAGTAGAATCAGAATAAAGCAGAGATGGGTTCCTGCCTCTGATTGCCGGTGCGGCTAATAGCCGTTCTTCGGCGCAGAGCCGAAGACTCGCGGATCCAGAGCCGTCCCCGGGCGCTTTCCCCGCCCGTATGGATGCCACCAATTGCGTTCTTTTGCCCTCTGCGCATGCGGAACGCTTTGCACATGCGCAGAGGGCAAAAGAACGCAATTGGCGGCATCCATGCGGGCGGGGAAAGCGCCCGGGGACGCTCTGGATCCGCGAGTCTTTGGCTCTGCACCGAAGAACGGCTATTAGCCGCACCGGCAATCAGAGGCAGGAACCCACCTCTGGAATAAAGGTGTGGAAAGAAACAAAAATTCTAGAGATGGATAATGTGGAGAGCAAGAATACATTTCCTATGTGGAATTACAACCTGGTCATGTTCAAAAACCTTACTAAATCCATTGATTTCCACAAAAATGCATAAAGAGTTGCAATGATTAGTAAGCCTTTTTCTATCATGACAAAGAGAAAATGAGCCATAGCTGAATTAGGACTGAGATGAAGTAGGCAGTTTAAGGGGGGAAAATCAGGTTTGGTTGCAAACTAAGATCAATGTCACAAAGGAAGAAGAAAAAAAAATGAACGATAGTCAAAAATCTTCCCATATGCACTTGAAGGACAGCCTTACTTTATGAACATATTTCCAAACAAATCCCAACTATTTGGCAGGTTTGTGTCTAATTTGCCACATAAGCTTTCAATCAAGATAGAAGTGTGATACAACTTGGAGGAGAATTTCAGCAATAATGAATCTCCCCACGAAGCAGGCAAAATAGCTTAAGTTATTAGAAGAAACTCAGAGGGCTAGTTATCCAAAATGCATCTGTGTGGCTTGATCTGGGCTGTAACTCGATAAAACTGGGTTTTTTTTCCCCCCATTGATTTGCTGAATTGTTTAGGGGGAGCTGTTGGAACTCTACTTAATCTTACCAAAGGATTAAGATATGAATTACTGTATATTCTCGAAATCGTTTTTTGAAATCTCTGGATGAAAATTGTGTAAAAGCTGTAACCCTATAGTAGGAAAAATCCAACACGCGATGTGATTTTGCTCCAAGTTGCAAATTTAATAAGCGTTCTTAATACTGTGGTTTAAATGTGGTTTTAAATTTAAATAAAAGAACGGTAAGCCTATGCTGTGTTGAAAGATGCCTTTGCTCCCTCTTTCTGCCTTTTCAGGGCACATTTCTCCTCTTCTCTGATTAAAGCTTTCCTGCCAACCTTTTTTGGCAAATTTTTCAGAGTGAGGATGCATTTCCATTCTTTGAGAGCAGCGGCTGTACTATAGAAATATCTGAAGATGTAAGCAGTTTGACACAAAGGAATCACATAAGGGTTCTGATCTTCATTGAAGGTTTTGAAATTCACGCGAAACTAGACCAGCATACACAGGCTGGGATAATAGCCTTTATGATTTGCATGGAAACCTATTTAACAATGGCGGGGAGATACAAGGTACTTCGGTTTGCTAGTCTAGTTAAAATTGCATCTGCAATTGGAGAAGTATTTCTGTACTTGCATTTTCAATATACTTTCCTCAAATCCATGCCCAATATAATATTTTAAATGGTATATATCAGTGATGGCGAACCTATGGCACGGGTGCCACAGGTGGCACGCGGAGCCATATCTGCCGGCACACGAGCCATTGCCTAGCTCAGCTCCAGCGCGCACGTGCGCGCCGGCCAGCTGATTTTTGGCTCGCAGGGAGGCTCTGGGAGGGCGTTTTCAGCTTCCGGAGGGCCTCCGTGGGGACTGGGAAGGGTGTTTTTGCCCTCCCCAGGCTCCAGGGAAGCCTTTCCGGCCTCCAGAGGCCCTCCGGGGGAGCGGGGGAGGCCGTTTTCGCCCTCCCCAGGCATTGAATTATGGGTGTGGGCACTCGCACATGCCCGATAGCATGCGGGCATGCACTTTCGGCACCCGAGGGAAAAAAGGTTCGCCATCACTGGTATATATTAACCGAGTGCCATTTTTACTATTGGCTGGTCTAAAATCCGAACAAGGATTATGCAGCTAAGATAAGGTGACCAGATTTTTTTTTTTAAGCGGGACACCATTGACGGGGGGTGGGTTTCTAGGGGAGCCGCCATTTGAGTTTTGCCCTCTGCGCATGCGCAGAACGCTGTGCGCATGCGCAGAGGGCAAAAGAATGCAAATGTCGGCGTCCAGGTGGGTGGGGGGGAGGCAGGAGGCCTTTCCTCGCCTCCCACCTCCCCTTCGGAAGCCGGCAGTGGCTTGGGCTGGCTGGCTGGCAAGCGAGCGAGTGGGGCTGGCTTGGGAAGGGGAGCAGCCCGGAGATGGTGCTCCAACCCAGCGTCTCTTGGCTCTCCTGCTCCCCCTCTGCCAGCGCTGGGCTGCTGGAGTGACAGGGGGAGAAAGGAGATCAGGAGGCGGTGGCGGATCACAACAACCCCAGTGGCAGCTCCAGGCAGAGAGAGAGAGAGAGAAGTGAGCGAGCAAGTCACTCCGCCGCGCGCGCTCATGAACACACACACACACACACACACA
Source organism: Diadophis punctatus similis (assembly GCA_023053685.1). Classification (NCBI taxonomy): domain Eukaryota; kingdom Metazoa; phylum Chordata; class Lepidosauria; order Squamata; family Dipsadidae; genus Diadophis; species Diadophis punctatus. Next base: position 213,783,184 of record JALIGW010000001.1, on the reverse strand, counting down.
TACAGGGGCAGCTCCCCGAGAGGCCGACACTTCTGCAGCGACGCCAAGCTGCAAACCCCTCCCCTAGCCGCCGCCGCTCCCAGCCCAGACACTCCGCCTGCTACGCTTACTGTTGCTTTCTGCCCAGGAGTCCGGAGCGGAGCCGAAAGGCGGAAGCCAAAAGGCGGAAGCCGGGGCTCCACAAAGGGAAGGGAAGCGCGCCCCGGCTTCCGCCTTTCGGCTCCGCTCCGGACTCCTGGGCAGAAAGCAACAGTAAGCGTAGCAGGCGGAGTGTCTGGGCTGGGAGCGGCGGCGGCTAGGGGAGGGGTTTGCAGCTTGGCGTCGCTGCAGAAGTGTCGGCTTCTCGGGGAGCTGCCCCTGTATGCGCGCTTGTGTGTGTGTGTGTGTGTGTGTGTTCGTGACCGCGTGCGGCGGAGTGACTTGCTCGCTCGCTTCTCTCTCTCTCTCTCTCTCTGCCTGGAGCTGCCACTGGGGTTGTTGTGATCCGCCGCCGCCTCCTGATCTCCTTTCTCCCCGTCACTCCAGCAGCCCAGCGCTGGCGGAGGGGGAGCAGGAGAGCCAAGAGTAAGGTGACCAGACGTCCCGCTGTTTCTTTTCAAAATTTGTTTGTTGTTGGGCATTCTTTCCAAAAAAGCGTGACTTTTTGGAAACAATGCGGGACGCGGGACACATGCTTGAAAAGCGTGTCTGTCCCGCCAAAAGCGGGACGTCTGGTCACCTTAAGCTAAGACTGGATATACTTTATTTATTTATTATTTATTTATTTGTGAGATTTATATACCGCCTCACAGTGCAAGCACTCTCTAAGCTGTTTACACCAGTAAGCAATGTATATTTATATTGCCCCCAACAATCTGGGTCCTCATTTTACCTACCTCGGAAGGATGGAAGGATGAGTCAACCTTGAGCCGGTGAGATTTGAACCGCTGACCTTCGGATCACAGTCAGCTAAAGTGGCCTTCAGAATCAAAAAGCAATTCTAAAGTATCACAGATTGTATTATATCTGTTTCCTTGACTATTTCACACACACTGTTTGCCAGTTCCTCTTTGGACTAATTCACAAGTTTACACCCAAATGAACTATAGGACTCTTGGCTCTCACACTGTTGACAGGACTCTGAGTTCTTAACATCTAACAGATTCGGTCATCCATATATTTCAATAATTCTGCTTTTTCTGTGGTAAGGTTTAGTTTACACTGTGGAATGATTTTGAGAAGGACTTGAGGTTGCTTTCCTTTTTTACACTTGAGGAAGAGGCTTAAAACATACCCTTTTAACTAGGCCAGTTACAGTCCTGGAGGGGCATGGAGTAGTTTTAACTGTTGTTTTTTTTTTTTACCCTGTCTCAGCAAGCTACGCACAGCCTTGGGATTGAGCATGATATAAATGTTTAAAATAATATTTTGAGTTATTCTTGTGGTTTGTGAAGTATGGGCAGCTGTGTAATGATAGAACACACCATCTGAAAACCTGTAGACCCGTACTTGCTTTATTTATTTGGTTTCCAGCCTGCCAATTCATCAAATGACTCTGGATGGCTTACAAAGAATTGAAAGCACCATGTTACACAGGGCCAAAAAAAAAAAAAATAAATCCATTAACACATCCCCAAGCAGGAAACAAATTCCAAGTACACATTATTAGGCGGGTCTGCATCCTGGCCTAGTATCTGAAAGAAGAACCCAGTTGTCAGGATTATAACTACCTGGGGCAGGCCCAGTGACAAAGAAGGCACAACTTCTGGGCCCCATGAGATGGCATTGTTTTATTGGTAGGACCTGGATGATGCTTGCTCAGGTCTAATAAGGTAGGCAGAGATTGTAGCAACTGGGATTATTGGAAGGTTCATAAGTGCTATAATACACAGACTGTCTTAGCTCATGTACACCGATGCTCACAGAGACAGTCTCCGATAAATATTATAAGACCCCGTCTTATTAAGATGGGCACTCTCCTATGAAATCATAAAGTAACCCAAAGTGACTCATGATTGATTAAAACATCTTTATGATGGGCTTGAAAGTAAGATAGATTTCCAGGAACATTTTGCAGAAGTTTCCTGATTCTACAGTGACCAATTTGGATGCATTATCTATTACTTCCCTCCCTGCCATTAGCATTCCTAGCAGGGGTTACTGTCCAACTTGCTCTTTACATGTATATGATTTGGAGAATGTAGCAATTAATTAATCATTCAGCTATAATTATCAAAATGAAGGTTATGCAGATTGATTCTGGAAGGGCTGAGCTTTAGTTGTTTATCTGAAATTTTGGCGAGTTCCCAATTCAATCAAGGCTGGAAAAAATCCAGCTCTCTTCAGGCAGGTCAGCCCCAGGCTTTAAACCATAAGTATTTTCCTTCCGCAGTTACTAGTTGATGGACTGTGAGAAGATCTTCTCTCAACCTTGAATGTGCCAGCTCAGTGTTTACATAATGGTTTCCTCTAGTTGGAGCGACACCGGTTCCTGGTTTCTCTAACTTAATAAGCTCAAGGTAGCTTCCACGGAGACCTTCTTTCCCAACAAAATATTATGAAGTAGACTAGGCTGAGAAATAGTTGGCCAAAGTTTCTCAGTGAGTTTCTATTGTTCAGTCAGTTTCTATGGCTAGGGGTAAATTTGGACTCAGTCCTCCTCCAACCCCTTAACTACTTTCTAGTTCTCCTATATGCTTTTCTCTCAGGGCACTCTGATATAGATTTAATTGAGTAGATGTGAATAGGATTCTGCTGTATATACGTACACGTTTAGAAGTGAATTCCATGTATTGTTGATTATAGAAGTGGCTTAGATGGGGAGATTCTTAAGAAATACACTGAGAAAGCCTTCCCATTTGTTGACCCATCCTGCCTATAGTGCAGCAGTTCTATTTTACAGGGTGATGTCAACTATTTTTCTGTGAAGTTCTTCGACACTAATCATTTTCGGCTGTTTATAGCTAGAATGAGAAAAGTGGAGCAGTGCCTTAAATAGAACACACTGATTGAGAGCAACATTTCTAATCAGCCCTTATGCTACCTTCTTTTAAAATACCTGAAAGCCAGAATAATATATTTACTGTTAGAGTCTAGATGTGGTTTAAAGTAACTGCAATGCACTAGAACGCTTCTTATTGAGAGAGTTGCCTAGAGCTTGTTTTGTAGCATAAAGTATGTTTTACCTATTAAAAGGATCCCAGGTAGCAAGGTTCAAGAGCTCAGCTAATTGCCTGCCACAACAGACAGTCTTGTCTAAACAAGCTGTTGGTTAAAATACTTGCAATGCTTTTAGGGATATATGATGGGAAATAGGGAAGGGAAAACTTCAAAGATCTAATAGAATACATGGAATTATGTGAGACTATAAACATGTTTTTAAGTTCTCAGATGGCGGTCTTAATTTAAAACAGTGCTTCTCAAATAGTGGGGCAGGCCCCCCTGGGGGGCGCGGAGTGATGCCAGGGGGGCATGACCCCGTGGAACATGATTTTTTTTTGCCGCAGGGAGTAGGGGTCTTTTGCACCGAACAATAGCACACAGCACAGAGCAGGAGATATGAAGTGCAGATAACAAACCCTTAAGAGACACCATGGAAAAATATTTAACAGGGATGAAAAGAAAGGAGGAGAGAGACGGAGATAATGAGACAAACGTAAGTCTCCCGAAAGCTAAGACGAGGAAATATGACGAAGCGTATGTAGTGCTTGGCTTCACTGTGACTACGGTGGGAGACGAGGAAAGACTGTGTCTAAAAATGTTGGCAGCGGATAGCATGAAGCCAAATGAATTAAGGCGTCACTTAAACACATTACACCCCAATCACACTGATAAGTCGCTTGAGTTTTTTCAGCAAAAACGTGCCGAATATTGGAAACAATCGTCCTGGTGGAGAATTGGGGCGCGCAAAATGTTTTCTTCCTGGGGGGGCGTAACAGAAAATAATTGAGAAGCACTGATTTAAACAAAACAATGGGGGCTGACTTCGTAATATTCTTTTAAAGGCCATATGATAGTTAGAATGACTTACAGTTCTGTATCTATTTGAAAAAGAGAGTGTTAGATTGCCATGGGGTGACAGACTGTAGTCTACTGTCCCCCATGGAAAATTAATTCATTAATTTGGACCAGTCATTCTCTCAGCTCAACTTACCTCACAGGGTGATTGCTGGGGAGAGAAATTGAAAGAGAAAACGCTGTATGCTGTCCTGAACTCCTATGGTGTAAAAGCACCCATTAACAATTTAGAACTCTAATTTACTAACGTAATAGGTATGCGAGTCAGTACATCTGAAAATGATGGTGTAAGTGCAAAATTATGGACTGCTATCAAAAAGTGCTGTAGTTTAAAAAAAAAAAAGCTAATGATTGGAATAGAAACCTGGCTGTTTGTAATCATCTCTTTGCAGGGCCATTGACACCCCTAAGAGAAGACTAATCCAAGGCAAATCATGTTACCTACAGATCATAAAAGGGAGAAAGGGGTCAAAGCTCTAGCCATTATTAACAAAACAATCCCTGCAGAGGGGGGGGGGAATCCATAAAAGCAGTCGATTGGAAGGACATCTGAAATGTGGTTTGAACCTGGGCTTTCCCGGTTGAAACAGTCCCCCCGCCGTTCTCAACTCGGGGGGACGCATCTTTGCTCCAACTCACTGTCCTTCTTTCCTCTCCCCATTCTCCCCCCCCCCCCCACCGTCCCCTGCCGTGAATGAGCGCCTCCCATTCGGCAGCGGACGGGCGTTCTGATTCTTTCTGCCACCTGTTTCCTCGCCCAACCCGAGCCGCTCACACGGCGGAGACTACAGCCCCCAGCATGCACCTCACCGCTCACTCTTCGGCTCCAGTACGGTATAGCAGGGTTTTTTTGTGTTTTTTTTTCCCCCTCATGGATTGCGCATGCTTAACCAGACGTGGCAGCAGCCGCTCGTTCTTCCAGCGCAAGCGGGAGCCGGAGCTTGAAGCCGGAGCGAGCTGGGTTATGGCTCAGCCGGGGTGCAGCTTCAGGGGGGCTCCGGTCTGTGGAGGGAGAATGCTGCTGCTGCTGCTGTTTTCTCTCTTGGTAAGCATCCTGCTTCTGCGGGGAGGGCTTCTCCTTTTGGGTGGGCGATCCTTGAAGGATGGAGCGGGCGAGTTTTTCTGCGGACGCTTGGCTTGGGACCCCGGGAGAGCTGCTCGTGGGACAGTCTGTAGGGGCGGGGGGGGGGTGCGGCTGTCGCCCGAGTGTCATCCAGAAGCAGCCGGCGCAAGTTAAGCGGGAGCTCCGGCAGCGCCAGAAGTTAAACTTCTTTGGCCTCGGGAGGCAGGGGCGGGGGGCGGGTAACTCACGGGAGGCGCTGAGGTTGGAGCTTGCGAGGCTCTCTTGCACGGGAGAGAGTTGGCGGGGTGGTTGCCTCCAAGAAACCCGGGCGCCCTTCCTGCTGAACGGCTCCCGAGGCTTTGCCTGTTTTCTTCCCGAGGACCGTTCCTTAACGCACGCACTTTCTTGCGGGTTTGTTTATTTATTTATTTTAATTGGAAACCGGTGGAAGTCGTCACCTATTCTCTGTCAGGTGGGATGCCTGTGGCAGTTCCAGGTGTTGGCTCTCAATTGCATCTAGGGAAGAATCTCCTGCGTGTATTTTGCTTCTCTGCAAAACAACCCTTGGCGATGAAAGCAGAGGTCTACTCACCTCATAATCAAGGACTATGTGCATGCAATTGTGTAATCGTTGCAAAGTGTTTCTTTAGTGTGGTGGTGGTGGTGGGGATTTCCCCGGGTAAATGTGCCTATAGCCTAAGGGTTAATTGTTGGAGATAGTGCTTCAAAAGTGCTTCCAAGCAACAACAACAAAACCCACCAATATCCGGCTGCTTACATCCTATTCTGATGTGGGATTACTCAGCAGTAAATCCCACTTGGATGAACTCCCAGATCCATAGAATTGCTTTTGGCTTGATCTTAATTATGTTTATTCAGAATTCTCACTCTTGGGTTACAGTGTGGATTTGGGTTTTCATTTTATGTAAAGGACCATTTTACAAATTCTGATTAAAAATAGCTAGTACTGTGTATAAGAACTGCAAGTATTTCCTTCAAAGAGGTTGAGGATGGAAGATTGACAGCTGAAATTTACATGGGTGCTTAGATTTGTGACCTTGTCTGCAATGCAATACCTTTCTCAATATTTGTTTTCCACTTCCCTTGATTATCTGGACTTTTTCCCTACCTCAGTCTCAAAACAGGAACACTTCATGAGTGTGTGTTTTTTTCCATTTCCTCTGTCATTTTGTAGACTTTTTTTTAAATGTTCATTATCAATGCTTACTGTTATTACAGTGAAGTAGAAGACTGTCCTTCAACTAGAAGAAAAACTCTCCTTGCCTAATATTTGACACTTCTGTGTTCAGTCCTATAATCTTTTCCAGTCGTTGCCCCCCCCCCCCATTCAATTGTTAAACTTTGGATCCATAGGATAAAATGTAGTTGACAATGTGAGCTTCAGGAGGCACTAAAATGAGAAGCAATTCTGGAACTATGTCTATCCTCTCCCTTCTGTAAGATATCACTGCATTGACACAAGAACAGTTTTTTCCCCTGAATGCCATCACTCTGCTAAACAAATAATTCCCTCACCACTGTCAAACAATTCACTAAGGCTACATTACTATTACTATTAGTCTTCTCATCGTTCCTACCACCCATCTCCTCCCACTTATGACTGTATGACTGTAACTTGTTGCTTGTATCCTTACAATTTATATTAATATTGTTTCCTGATTGCTTATTTGTACCCTATGACAACCATTAAGTGTTGTACCTCATGATTCTTGACAAATGTATCTTTTCTTTTATGTACACTGAGAGCATATGTACCAAAGACAAATTCCTTGTGTGTCCAATCACACTTGGCCAATAAAGAATTCTATTCTATTCTATTGTTACATTTCATATACAAGCCTTTTCACTGAACGTTTTGGGATAATTGAGTTAGCTTTGAAGTTCTGAACATTGAGTAGAAAAGCTTTATCATGCCACATTGAGAGTTATCTAGGAAAAGTATGCATGCTTTTAATGCAGAGAACAGCACAAACTGTTTAATCATGCTAACTTTTTAAAATGGAGGTCTTTTTTGTGGTAGAAGAAAAAGCTTTTAAAACTCTTAGTAGATTCTGCAAAAATCTTAACATGAACCATGAAAAGTGAATGCTTGTGTGAATTACTGAATAGAGCTTAAACTGCCTTTAAACCTTTGACAAATAATATTAAAATAAGTAACCTTTTAATTTTCTGTCTTTTATTAAGTCAGAAGTATAGTTCCAACACAGAATGATGGAATGATAATTCACTATTCTGAATATAGCAAACGAACTATTTCTGCCTTGGTTGCTTTCTCCCTCTTCATTTAAGTTTTATTTTTCACCTACCATGGGAGATTCACAATAGTGGATTGACTGGCCATCTTTGGAAAACTAGAATTGGTTGATCTTCATTGATCCTTGTCTCAAACATGAGCTTTACCTGTTGACTTGAAAAGACAGAAATCCAAGTGAAAACCTGTAAAATAGTCTTTATCTGTAGAGTCAGTTATATAGTGTTAAAGGCAACCAATACCTGCACTAATGTTTCATTTCTTGGTAAAATGCATTCCTCATGCAACTTCTAAGAATTTTACCAAAAATCTTTATTGAAAGAAGACCCAAGCTGTGAAGTGTTTCCTTCTGATATACTACTGCTACTCTGGAAGAGCACTGCAACTAGTTTTTTTTTTTACATATCGGAGACATTTTTGCTAGGTGCTTGGATGCAAATAGTTCTCAGACCACAGATGGGAAATTCTTCTAAGATGAGCAGGTGTAGATATAATTTCAGTTTCATTATCAACATCTTTTCTGAGAATTCCCCTGTGATGTTATTTGGATCCCATTTTTCAGCTTGTCTATTACATACAGTCGTCTAACTCCTCTTTCCTACTCTGTTGTTTGGTTTGCATGTATGAAGCTGTAGTTCGATTAATTTTAGTTGAATAAATTACAACGGTTCTCCCCTTTCTACTGTCCACAAATGTGATAATCCTACTTTTCTTGTTTCTCATCCAGATTAGTGATAAATACAGAGCAGGTGGTAGCTGTGAGTGTGACCAGGTAGCCATTGCACGAGTTTATCTTGTGCACCAGTTATAGTTTTTCCTTGGCCAGAATGCTCTTAAGGCAGTCACTCATGCCCTAGTCACCTCATAAATGGGCTACAATATGCTTACATGTTGTTTCCCTTGAAGACCATGCTGGGTCCAAATGCAGCAGAATGAGCAGTAATGAGTATTTCTCATTATGCTCATGTCCATTTTATTATTTTCACGAACAACTCAAGGTGGCAAAACACCTTCCTCCTCCCGTGGGTAGGTTAGGCTGAGAGAGAGTGACTGGTCCAAAGTCCCAGCTGGCTTTCATGGCTAAGGCAGAACTATACATCATGGTTTCGTGCTTTCCAGCCTGATGCCTTAACCACTAGACCAAACTGGCTCTAGTATTTTCTTGTAGCATTTGCTGCTACACAAGCTGCATTGGTTACCTGTTTGCTTCTGGGTGCAATTCAAGGAGCTAGATATTAGTTCTTCAAGGCACAAAGCCTACTGCCAATTGTTTCTGTCCATCCAGTGCATTCAGGCAGCGTGAGTATGCTTCAGTCCCTTCAATTAGATGTTGTTTTATGGGACCGAGGAACCATGCCTTCTCTATTGCAGCCCCTACTTTCTGAAGCAACAACATCCCCTGGAGATATGCATGGATTCCACTCCCCAAACTTTCCAGAAGTCCCTTAAGACATGGCTCTGTTCCCAGACCTGGAACTAGGGTGTCTGTGGAGCCTCTGTCAAGCCTTTTTTTCTCATTGTTAGGACTGCTGTTTTGGTTCAGGGAGCTGTGTTGTTTTAGTTGTATTTTTCAAACCTTTGTATTAGACATGCTATAAGCTTCCCAGAAGGTTTTTGTGGGTTTTTTTTAATTGAGTGGCCTTGACAAATCTAATAAATAGTGAACAGTATAGGGCTTAAGAAAGGAGGCCTACAAAACATCGGTTTATACTTTCAAGTTGTATGTAATTGATGCATAAACTTTGGTATAATTGTTTGACAACTTCTCCATCGGTCTAATGGTGGTGTAGTCTAGCCTACACTTCGCTATATTCCCCGCTATAATCTAATGGGGTACTTTGTCAAATCCTTCGTTGAAATCAAAATGCCTCATGTCTGTCACATTCCTGTGGTCAGTTAAACTGGTCATTCTATCAAAAACATACCAAGTTGGTAGGTCATAATTTACTCTCGATAAATAAATGATCAATGCTGGCTCCAACTAAACAACTGTTGGTATTCTTTTCCAAATGTTCACTGCTTGTGTCAGTTGTTCTGCTTATTTCCATTTGAACACAATTGTAATAGTACATGAGAAAGACCTTGAGAAACAGGTGAAAAGATGCTGCTAAGGAACAGAACAGTCGGATAAGAGAGAGCATAGCCCATAGCTGCTAATGGGCAGAGAAGGGGAGAGCCTTTTTAGTTTCTCAGACTGTAAAGGAGATGGGAGATTTGTACTTGCAGACTTGTTAATGTAACCTGCCTGATCAACCTGGGAAGGGTGATACACATTCCATTTGGGGAGAAGACAAAGCTAAGTTGCTGTTGCGGAGCTCTGACCTTCCCCAATCACCTGTTGCTGTGCTACCATCTTTTCTTAATAGTAGTCCAATCCTCATATCATCGACAACCAGGACGGTCTTTTTTTTGTTACTTGTGAAGAGCTTACGTTCGTTTTGTGTTTTAGCCTTTCTAATGGAACTAATTATTTCTGAAGATGTTAGCTATTTCCTGGTAAGCTTCCTCAATTATTATCTTCCATTTCCCATACATCTTTCTTAACTCACAATTCAGGTGAAACTTCCTTATAAATCCACAATAGTTTCCCAATCTGCAGCACATCCATCCATCTAATTTCCATAGCTGCCCATCTCAGTCAATGTTTATGGGCAGCCTAAAATTCAAAAAATATATTACAATTAAAATATTAAAAACATTTTTAAACTATAAAAACACTAAAAACAATTTTATTTTTTATTTTGTTTCATCTGAATGTGATTATTTTATTTTTGAAAGTTTCCTTAGCCTCCTGTGTCTTCTTTGACCAGAAAATTTCTGTCCAAGGGCCCATCGCACTGTTTATGGTATATATTTTCATTTCTCCATCCTTTCTGCCTGCCTTTCTTCTGGACAGAAAATTCTTATGTCTCTTAATGTCCTTACAGTTCTATATTTCTGAATCTTAAATGATAGCTAGCTTCTACACAACTTAACAATTTTAAATTGTGTACTAGAGCTTGAATTATACTGTAATGTGAAAGAAGACCTCATATTACTATACAATACTATACGATAATACTAAACTTACAATTGAGCCCAAAATTTATGTTGCTAAACAAGGCAGTTATCAAGTGAGTTTTGCTTCATTTTATGTCCTCTTTTGCCGCAGTTGTTAAGCAAATCACTGCAGTTGTTAAGTGAATTAATCAGTCATTAAGCGAATCTGGCTTCCCCCATTGACTTTGCTTGTCAGAAGCTGGTTGGGAAGGTTACAAAAGATGATCACATGACCCCAGGACAGTGAAACTGTCATAAATACATGCCAGATGCCAAGTGCCAGAATTTTTATCACGTGACCATGGGAATGCCATGGCAGTTGTAAGTGTGAAAACCAATTCTAAGTGACTTTTTTCAGTGCCATTGTAACTTCAAACAGTCACTAAATGGATGACCTGTTTTCCTTTTACCACTAACACTTCTCACCACAATTGCTTTCTCAAGTGAATTCCCCACATGACATGGCCAAAAGAAGTGAAATGTAGTTTTGTGATTTTTCCTTCCAGTGACATGTCTGATGTTATGTGCTCAATTAACCTGTATTCTATACTAGTGTTAATATTTATAATGAATCCTCTTCTTTGGAAAGACAGGTAGTTTCTTGTTTTAAGATCTTTTAAAAGATAATTGTCAATTGCCCTTAGAATCTTTTGTTCAGATTTGTACTTTATGAAATCATATGGATATGGTACCTGAAGGATAACTATTTGTTCCGTATTTTATTCTTATACAAAATTTACATTGATTCAAAGGGTCTTTTTTTCAACAGTACATGGGATCCCCCCCCCCCGATATTCTGAAATTTGAAAATTAGCTGTATTATCTTGAAACTATTTAGTCAACTATGCAATGAACTATAGAGCTGTTTCAGTCTGTTTTCGTGGAAATAATACAGTGATGCAAGTCCCATTTTTAACCATAAATAAGTCCATTTCACTGTAGCAAAATAGTTTGAATATCATAGATCAAGGATCTCATCTCTAAACATGTTCTAACTTCATATTTGCATTGCAAATCTGTACATTGTGTCTTGTATTATAAATGCTAAAAAAGTTTTTTTTTTTTTAAATGGCTAATTTTCAAAAAGGCAAGCATTTTATAACCTTTGGAGGAATCATATACATCTTTACTCATGCCTATTGTGTTAGCTATTTTTATATGCATGTTAAAAAGTTTATTCTTTATTTCATTGTGCTTATCTTGATGTTCTGTTAGTGGAGCTATCCATTGTAGCTTGCATTTGACTGATTGGAGAAGATATATCATTGCACTAAAAGCATATTATCATAGCGTTCCTGGTTTGAAGTGAGATAATTGGAGTAGGTAATGAAATGGTGACTTAATGCCTATTTTTTTCTTCAGGCAAAATATTTAACAAAACCAAAAGTGCTATAAGTTTCTAACCTTCTACAATCTTAGCTCTCAGACATTTTTGTTATTACTGTGTATTCCAGTGGTTCCCAACCTGTGGTACGTGTACCACTAGTGGTACGCAAGGGCCTTCCAGGTGGTACGCGAACACTTTCGGGGTCATGAACGATTTTTAGTTAGTTATTTTTTACTTCACAAAAATGTTTACTGCCTAACACAAGATAATCTGGCAACGATTTACAACTGTTGCCACATGCCACCCACCTGGTCCCAGCGGCCCAAGAATCCAGTTGTTGGATGCACGGGGCCAAAAAAGGAATGGTACAATTATGGAAATAAAGTGATATCTGATCGAATTTAGTTTCTCTGGAACCAGGTGGTACGTGGCGACTGTACGGGACCTCCAAGTGGTACTCGATTACAAAAAGGTTGGGAACCACTGGTGTATTCACACCATTGCTTGAGTCAGACTACAAAGGTATTTCATGTTCATTATGAGAAACTGGAAGCTGCTTTCAGCCAGTTAAGCACTCTGTTATTTACCCAATCTAGCAAGAAAAGCCAAGGGTTGGGTTGATTGACTTTCAATGAAGCTTCTTTCTGATTCTTCCCTTTATTTTTTTCACAAACATAATGTGTTGATGAACTTGACTTACAGCTTTTTTTTGGTGGGGGGAGAATGTTGTACTGATGGGAGAGAAGAAATGTTGCTTTGAAATCTTTATGCAAAGGTTGATAACTTCCTTGTGAGGATGGCAAAACTTCATGGGCCCCACATGTGGCAGAGCAGGTTTTTGTCCACAGTTCTTGGCAATTTGAAAATAGGACATAGATTAAGCAACGCCATGTTTGTGTGCGTGTACACACACACACACACACACACACACACACACACACACACACACACGCAGGACATTAGAACAGATATCTGGCAGGATGGTTTGTTTTTAGAGATTTTCTTCCAGTACAGGCAATCCTTGGGTTAAGAATGAAATCCATTGCTGTCTTTAAGTCAAATTTGTATGTAAATCGGAGCAGGCTATTTAGCATCAGTTAGTCAAATATTTGTCTTAGCTTATAGTATTTATTTTACCTTTCTATGCATATAAAACACTTAAGAAACAGCAACGTGACCTGACTAAAATTGGCAGATGGCATTCTCTTTCCTTGAGCCTATGAACCACTGAAGACAAACAATGTTTTCATGAAGCACTGAAAACAGGTTGCCTATTAACCTGTTTGTAACACTACTTTGTAACACCCATGAAAACATTGCGCGGCTTCAGTGCCTTGTTGGGTCAAGGAAGGAGAACGCCAATTGGTATGTTTAGCAATAGGAGGTTCATTCGTAAATATGTGTTAAGTTGGACTGTCTTAACTTGTGGACTACCTGTATATAAGAGTGGTCAACATGGGTTGGAGAGAGCAGACTCTTTCATTGTAAACAATTCTCTTCCTGTAATAGCACTTACTTGTCCAACACAACCCATATACTGTATAGCAATCTACAGCCAACCAGCTCTAGAGCATCTTTTGTTTTTCATTCAGAGACCTCGATCTAGCAGCAAAGCTATAAAGGAAATTAAATGCTTTCTTTATGTCTAAGTATATTTACCCATGTGGCATGGCTTTATTATTATTAACCTTTTCATCTTTTCTACTCCCTTCTCTTATTGGTACCGTATCATTATTATGATTCTTAATTTGCTGTTGTTTTGCAAATATACCGAAAACTCCTGCACCAGAGACACATTCCTTGTGTGTCTAATCACCCTTGGTCAAATAAAGTATTGTCTATATCTTTAGCTTCTCTCTCTGGATAGTGTATTGTACTCTTCCAAAATTGCTTCAATAGAGTTGCTTTTTCTCCAGGAGAGGGCAGGAGGGGAAGTCTTATTCAGTAGTGACTACACCAAAGATAAACCAAGTATGAGAACTCCATAGGGAGCATAGAAGATAGGTGTTCTTAAATGTCTTATTGAAAATACAAAAAGAGAACGAACTTCAAGGAGCCGAAGAAAATGGGCTGACATGATCAAAAGAAAGAAACTGAAGTTCATTATTTAGAAACATGGAAAATTGACACAGAAAAAGACCTAGTGGTTCATTGAGTCTGCCCTTTGAGTTTGTTGGGTTTTTTCTTTTTTCTTTTTTCTTTCTTTCTTTTTCTATTTAAGTTTATTTTTTAATTTTTGTCGGATGATGGGCATGTGCTTATTGCAAGCATGTTTAAACTCAGTTACTGATGATTGGTGCACTACCTCCACTGGAAGTTAGTTCCAAGCTTCCGCTACTCTTTCTGTGAGGTAATTCTTTCTAACATTACTTCTGAACTTCGGTCCTGTCAGTTTGAGGTTATGTCCCCGTGTTCTTGATTTTTGCTTAGTATTGAAAATACTTCCTTCTAGAACAGTGGTTCCCAACCTGTGGTACGTGTACCACTAGTGGTACGCGAGGGCCTTCCAGGTGGTACGCGAACACTTTCGGGGTCATGAACGATTTTTAGTTAGTTATTTTTTACTTCACAAAAATGTTTATTGCCTAACACAAGATAATCTGGCAACGATTTGCAACTGTTGCCACACGCCACCCACCTGGTCCCAGCGGCCTGAGAATCCAGTTGCTGGATGCGCGGGGCCAAAAAAGGAACGGTACAATTATGGAAATAAAGTGATATCTGATCCAATTTAGTTTCTCTGGAACCAGGTGGTACGCGGCGACTGTACGGGACCTCCAAGTGGTACTCGATCACAAAAAAGTTGGGAACCACTGTTCTAGAACCTTACCTTCACACCCTTAATATATTTAAAGGTTTCAATCATGTCCCTCCTTCCCCTTATGTCCTCCAGGCTCTACATTTCAAGTTATTTCCCCAGAAGTATTTCAAGCTACAGTTCTCCTATTTTTCTTTGTATGAGATCAGATTCATACCACAATTGGGTGCTGATGCTTCTCCATTGAAGTTATTAGGCATGAATTTTCACAGGTAATGGGAGGCAATCAGTTCCTGTCCCTATTATACATTTCAAAGATTTTATGACCAATTTAATTTTAAGGTATTAAAAATATGTCAGAATAAGGTTGTATAGTGGCTTCACTATATCAGCGGTAGCCTGCAAAATAGACTTGAAAATGTCTGAAACTTAGTGTTCTGAAAGCTGATAAAGTAAATTAGGCCTTGAGGTTAAGGAAGGAAGTAATACCTTCAAAAGCTTAAGCTGAAAAACCAGTATAATAGGGAGAGGATTAAGGTAGAAACTCTGTACTTAAACTTTAATTATCATTAAAAGACTTTTGAACCTAATTAATTTTCAAATGAATTTGAAGCTTATTTCTATCTGGAGTATTGGGTTTTATTTTCCTGTGTCATATGATTCTGCTACATAAATATGTCATGTATATATCTTCATGAATAAATTGTATGGGGAAAATCTTGTTTTCCGTGGGGTCCTTGTTGCTCTTTGACCTTGGTTGTTTTCTTGCAGATGTTTCATTATCAAAGTAAGTAATATCATCATTGCTAATCCTAACCTTAACCCAGCACTGATGATGTTACCTAGTTTGGTAATGAAATGTTCGCAAAGATACAACCAAGCTCAGCAAGCACCACCGACTCCACAGTTCAACCCTGAGTTACAAATACAGGTAGTCCTCTATTTACAACCATTCCTTTAGTGACCTTTCAAAGTTACAGTGGCACGGAAAAAAGTGACTTATGGACATTTTTCACACTTACATCCATTGCAGCATCCCCATAGTCATAATGATCAAAATTCGGAGGCTTGGCAACTGGCTCATATTTATGATGGTTGCAGTGTCCCAGGATCATGTGATCACCTTTTGCAACCTTCTGATAAGCAAAGTCAATGGGAGAGCCAGATTCACTTAATAACCGTGCTACTAACTTAACCACTGCAGGGATTCACTTAACTGAGGCAAGAAGGGTCGTAAAATGGTGCAAGACTCACTTAACAGCTGTCTCACTTAACAGCAGCATTTTGGGCTCAATTGTGGTCGTAAGTTGAGGACTACCTGTATTTTTTTCCCATCGGAATCTTACTTTCCATTTAATGAAAAAAAAAAGTTGAGTTAGCAAGAGCTATTGCAATGCATTTCAGTATATTTAAATGGAATAACCCATTTGGAGGGTATGAAAAAGGAGCATCCAGATTTATAATAATAAGGATCTTTAATGATCACATGTAGAGAGATATTTTGATTAATAATATGGTTTTTAACTCCAGTTTTAATATTGTATTTATTTATTTATTTATTTATTTATTTATTTATTTATTTATTTATTTATTTATTTATTTATTTATTTATTTATTTATTATTGGTTCTTCTATGCCGCCCTACTCCCGAGGAACTCAGGGCGGCGTACAGCAAATTATACAAGAACACTAATAATAAACAACAGTTAAAAACAACAATTAAAAATTACAAAAAGATTAAAAATTTTCACCATCAGCCATACCGGGCGAGAGCTCAGGTGGAACTAGGCTCACCCCCTGCCTGCAGGAAGAGCCATGTCTTGACGGCTTTTCGGAAGGCCAGCAGGGTGGGGATGGTTCGGGTCTCTGGGGGAAGTTGGTTCCAGAGCACGGGGCCCCCCACAGAGAAGGCTTTCCCCCTAGGGCCCGCCAGCCGGCATTGTTTAGCTGACGGGACCTAAATTTGATAAATTTATCAAATTTATATGGCGGCTCACTTTACAAGAAGTCACAAGAATCAAATAAAACAAAAAACATGTAAAACAAAAACATAAACAATCATGATTAAAGATTAATATATTAGTAAAACTTAAAATATACAAAATACAAGGCATGGAGAGAGTCAGAATATATTAGCCTCAATAGATGCATCTTAGAATGTTACTGGTTCCTTGTACTGGACTCTCAAGTCTGATGACATAACCAGGTCTTGAAGCATTTCTGGAACATAAACAAGGATGGGGCTAACCTAACTTTGTGTATTGGGGGGGGGAGTTCCATAATGCAGGTGCCTGTGATGACCTGGGACAAGGCACAAAGGCCACACAGCCAGCTGAGAGTTCAAACTCCCCTTTAATGTTCCAACTTTCCCCCAAACGCTCCCACATTATGCAAGTCTCAGAGCAAAGCACTCACACACACACAGCAGCTTCTGGCTGCGAGTAGTCCAGCAAAATGCTGTTAGCACAACGGCTTCAAAGCAAGAAGTCCAGCAAGGCAAAGGAACAAGGAAATGAATCCACAAAGCAAGGACTAAAGCAATGAGTCCACAAAGCAAGGAACAAGACAATGAGTCCACGAGCAAGGAATGAAGCAATGAGTCCATGAAGCAAGGAAGAAAGCAGTCCTGCAAACGCCAGGTGTCGGTAATGGCACACAAAACTCCACAAATTCAGCATTTGTTCCCGACAAATGCACCTCCCCACAGCGTCTCCTTAAGTCTCAGTCCCCAGGTGTGCCTTGTGAAGAGGGGTGGGGCACTCTCCTCCTGAGTTGTCAGATCAGCCTGCGCTGTTCCCGCCTCTCCACTCTCCGTGTTCGGGGCTCAGGAGGGGTGGCCCTTGCTCATCGCCTGAGCTCCGTCACTCCTCATTTCCACTGCCTGCCCTCTCTTGGTCATCCTGTCCCTGTTCCTCCCTGCTGGCAAGTCGTCCCAAGCCCAAGGGCCCGGGGATGCCTCGTCCTGCTCCTCCCCGCATTCCTTCAAAGCCAACAAGGTTGCCCCCTTGATCTCCATCGGCCCCAGCTCTGGCTCATCCTCCGCGGATTCAGGCTCCGACAGGGGCATGACAGGGTCACAGCAGGTAAGGCCCACCTCCTGGGACCCACCAAATATAAGTCTCTAGCAGATGGTGCCCGTGGCATGCCTTCTCTGTCAGATCTAATGGGAGAGGATGATGTAATTGGGGAGAAGAGGTCCTCAGTCCTATACCATGAAAGGCTTTAAAGGTTAAAACCAGCACCTTCAATTGGACCTGCAACTGCAAGCAAACTGATAACCAATGCAGCTTGTGGAGCAGAGGTGTGAATCAAGGCCTCTTTCAGAGGTAAAGGAACAACCCCGTTATTTGAAGAATTCACCACTGCTAGAACCAGCTTGCAAAATCACTCCCCAGTTAGGAGAGGCATGAATCTAAAGAGCAGGTGGCTGAGCTCACAGTCCTAAAGACCTTGTCCACTTCCTCAGATCTAACAGGTTCAGACATTTCCAGATAACTAGACATGTCTTCTCCCCAGGCATCTCCTCTGGGCCTGCAACAAAGCTACCATCCAACTGCAGATTGGGTGGTAGCCTTGGTTGCTACCAAGTTGCAACCAAGCAACTTTGTCTGAGAGATGCTGAGCAAACTCCTCCATACACTCCTATAAGAGGTTCCTTGAACCCCCTTTACATAAGAAGCAGTGGTGGGTTGCTACCGGTATGGTACGGTTCTACGAAGCGGTGGTGGTGGGAGGCTACGCCCACCCATCCGACACTTCTGCGCATGCGCAGAAGTGTTGCGTGCGCAAGTGCACACGCAAACCGGTAGCGATGGGATTTAGAACCCATCACTGATAAAGTTTGTGTCACCCAAGCGAGCATAATTGAGGAGCTGGTATCTGTGGATACAATAATAGTGGAGAAGTTCTGACACTTCATCTCCCCTACTGATACAAGGTAGGCCTTAATAGTGCTACCCCAGTTTGGTTGAATTTGTCCTTCACTGAGTGTCAGACTCTAGACATCTTTTCTCTCATTTCATCTCCCTCAACTCCTCTGTGTACCAGGGAAGTGATGGGACCCCCTAGAAATGAAAGGTTGCATGGGCAAGATCCATTCAGTCTCAGCAATTCCCTTATTCCAAACAGTGACCGAGGCTTTAGATGGTCTTTGCAGTAGACCAATAGGAACAACCCTTATCTCTCTCTGAAACATATCAGGTTCCTTCGATTGCTGGGGAAACGTCTAGCCTCCCTGCAACAGATAGTGGCACTAGAGAATCCAGTGGAAAGATCTGACCATAACAAGACACCAAGAGCTCCCCCAATTTCAGATCATACATCTACTGATAGTGACAGAAACACCAGATTTGGGGGTGTGGCCACTGTAAGTCTGGGAACTCCACTGCCAGGGAGGTTGCTAAGCAGCAGGGAAACTGGTATAACAATCCCATTTGATCTCTAGAGCCTAGTTTAATGAAAACAGGGTCTCACATCTGGTGAGCTTTGGTGCAACACCCTTGAAATCACTGTAACTTAACTATATTAAGTAATTACTTTCTCAATACTAATTATTAGTAGCTGGATAAACCAAAGGCTTGTTTTTTGCAAATATTATAGTAGTTAATTTAAAAAAAAATCATTTCAGAATTAGCGTATTGTGTTGGTGCTAATAAAATTCTGATTTAACATGCTTTTTTCTCAATGTGCTTAGTAAAGTAAGTAGGTTTTGTAAAAGTCAGATTGAATTAATGGAATCTGCATGTATTGGAGAAATAATTTCTCTAGAAGGTGGTTTTGATACGACACAAACATGACCACTACATTAATACAATATTGTATTAATATATGAAGGATGTTCACAGAAATGAGTGCTAAAGTATATAGACATTTTGTCTAGATTACAAAAGCAATTCAAGCTAGAAAGAGAATTAAAACAAGGACACACCTTCACATACTGTTGTTCAATTGGTTCATCAACTCAGTATGGGGATTTTAACCAGAGAAAAGCATCATCTCCCAAAGTTAGCAAATATATATGCAACAGATGGAATAGTTTTATCATAATCTTAAGTAGCAAAAGGGACCAAGGAAAGCTGTGTTCCATTTCTCCAGAGATTTCTCTCTACAGATGAACTTTGAAGAAACCAAGATTATGAATTTTGCAAAAAACCAAAAAACCCTACCTCTAGCATTGAGCATCACAATATTAAGAAGATGATATGTACCAATAAGGGAGAATATTTGTAGCTCAGGGTTGAAATGAGGGGTCCTTACTGCCCTCTGAGCTTGGTTGTTTCCTTGCAATATTTCATTACCCAAACTAGGGAACAACATGATCAGCACTGATGATGTTACTTAGCTTGAGTAATAAAACACCTGCAAGAAAACAACCAAACTCAAAGAATAACAAGGACTCCTCAAGATGTTATGTTTCAAATATTTAGTGTTTGGGTTTCAATTTGCAGGAAACCAGAATGTCTGTATTATTCATGTTTAATTAAATTCTTAAGGGGATTCATTAATTACTACTTTCTCTATTTGAAACACATGGGATATATTTCAACGGCTTTACAATTATTTGAGGTTGAGGCACTGATGCATCTCTCTTCTATGATCCTAGTTAAACCAGTGGGCCACTTTTGTTAAACTTGATGCAATTCAAACCAAACTTGAAAGGAAGTGATCCTAGTGCATTCCTAATCCACTGAGCAAGAAATGGGGATTAATAAAATAGAGACTAGGCTATTATTGGCTAAATCTAAATTGTCTGCCTCATAGTCTGATCTCACAAACACTGGCTGGTAGTGATCAATCTTTCTGAAATGGGACATTGACTGTGACACTGGATATTCTTCCGAGATCTTAATGTTTTTTTTGATTATGAGTAGGCTGTAGTATTGCTTAGGAAAAGGACTCTGGATAGGGAATCACAAATTGAATTTAGTAGAATTTCTGTAGTAGTTGAACTGGAAAACCATACGTTTTAAATTAGTAATTACAAGCAACTGAGCAGTTCATAAATACTGCAGTCATTTTATGCTAACGCAACTGGACATCTTATCAGCACTTTTTGAGTATAATTTCAAAAGAAAGACTCCCTTTGCAGAAAGAACCTTCTCTTACAGTACATTATGTTGAATCTTTGACTCATATTCTATTACATTGTGACTTCCTGAGTCTTCTGGAAATAATTCTGGAAATAATTTTTAATAAGATGTCATAGTAGTGAATGAAATGTTTTGTCACTGTGAAGGTATTGAAATTGGTTGCTTATTTTTTCCTTAATTTCATACATTTATATTTAATATATTTGAATTATTGTTGGAAGTGATTTTAGTATAAATTGATACAAAATATGGTATATAATACTACATTTATATTCTACTGTTTCTTTAAGTAGCTCAAGTATACATAGATGGATCTCTCAGCCATGTGAGATTTTTTTAATGATAAAATGTGACCCTGAGCTTGAACTTCCCTAATCCAAGTCCATTTTCTCACGAAAATGCCTGTATTTACATAGTTTTGTACTTTGAGATAATATTTTATGTTTCTAGTTGGAAGGAATGCTGAGGCTAATATATTTACTACCTAACAAAAAAGAAACTGTTCCAAAGGTTCTTTTATCAAGAGGCAACTGGACTTTCTGGTTTTCTTTTAAGAGATTTCGCTTCTCATCTAAGAAGCTTCTTCAGCTCAGAGCTCAGAGCTGAAGAAGCTTCTTGGACGAGAAGCAAAACGTCTCAAAAGAAAAATCAGAAAGTCTTGAAAAAAGCACTTTGGGGACAGCCATGACCTGGATAACTGAGAATCTCCATAGACAAATAGTAAAGTGATTTCCCCCCTACCCTTTGGGACATGTAATTATTTATTCATTTTTGTATCCTGCCTTCATTACTTTATAAATAACTCAAGTTGGTGAACAGATACAACACTCCTCTTTTCCCCAGAGTAACAAACCTGTGAAGTGGGTTGGACTCAGAGACAGTGACTGGCCAAAAGATTCCCAACTTGATTTTCATGCCATTTACCCAGGATGATGAAAAAAGTAGTTTTGATCAGTTTTCCACTGGATATATACAGTATATGCTTATGGTAGAGCAATTAGTGAAAATTCAGGCAGTTCAGAGGTGTTTTTTTAAGGTTTGGGTATAGAAATTTATCTCAGAAACAAAAGTTAATTTCTTTGCCATTTTTTAAAGCTATGTAGCAGTTAATATTATGACCAGTTCCTGTTATTCTACACAAGAACATATCTCTTGCTTTAGCAGTAATGTTACTTAAATGACGTTGGTCCATTAATCTATTCTATTACTGTGGTGATGATGATTTGAAAAGCAGCAGTGGTAATGTGAAGTTTCAAAATGACAAAAAATGACAGATTAGATGAAGTTTAAAGAATAAATACACAACGTGAATTACCTGAAATTATACCAGTTTGTCACCTAATTAGAATTATTCTTCTTTTAAGTCTATTAGTTTTCAACCAATTTGCTGTATTATTTTCCAGAGGTTCAGAATGAGCTTTATAATACTGCAGATTGATGACATTCAAAATGACTTGCCTGCTGTTGAAATCAATGCAGCAAACTGGAAAATCATGCATGAAATACTCGCCAGCAAAATAAAGGAAAGGTTATTATGCCAATCCTAAAGCTCTAAGAATTAATGCTGTCAATTTTATTACCCTCTGTGTTTTTTTTAAACCTTCAGTTGAATATTAGCATCTTTATCTTTATATAGAAAACAGAATTAATGTTAAAGGAGACACGGTTACCTGAACATTAAGCACAATGATTCAGAAAATTCAAGCTTGGATTGATTAAATTAAAAATTATCAGCTAGTTTAGTTGTGTTCATTTAGAATTTAACCAAGACACTGGACTTCGGTTGAATACACATATCATGGAACTCTGTGGTGGTTTGATTGATTTTGTGACACTATAGTGTGGTTTATAAACAGTGGTTAGAATTAACCATGTATTAAGCATTCTCTTCAAAAACCAAATGCATGTATATGTTTGTCTTCTTGCTTGGAAAGTTATTACAGTGAACCCTCGCTATATCGCGGTTCACCTTTCACGGTCTCGCTGCTTCACGGATTTGCATCGTGCATTGTGTTCTGCATTCTGATTGGCTAAACAGTCTCTCCACTTCTTCTGATGCAGCGGCTCAGTCAGAAGAGCAGTGAAATACACGTGAGTCACTATTTGCCCTACTGTACTTTGTATTTTTTTTCATAATCATTTTTCATTTTCTCCCGTTCTAATCCAATGACTCGGGTCGCGGTGGGGCGGTGCTGATCTCCGCAATTTGAAGCCTTCAGTTCGTATTGATGATTAAAATTATTATTTTACAGTACAGTAGTTATTTGTAAAAAAAAGTTTATACAGTACTTTTATTTGTTAAACAAATGCTTGGGCCTGTAAAAAGGTTTTGTTCTTTGGTTTCAATGTATTATGGAGTATTTCATTGTATAATAATTGTAAAAAAAATAAAGGTTACTACTTCACGGATTTCGCCTATCACGGGTTCTTTTTGGAACGTAAACCCCGCGAAAAACAAGGGTTCACTGTATTGTACTGTATTTTGCAATTATATGGTTCTTGTAAAATACATCTATTTCAGCGCTATGATCAATTTTGTTTTTATGTTGTTTTTTCTTCAATAGTCCCCATTTATTTCTACTCCATAGAGCTTTCCTTTTTTTTTAGGAAAGTAAAGTCTTTCTTGGGGCGTAAATGATACACACTTTCAGTTCTACTACCAAGATCATGTTGGAGTATTTTAAGGAAGGAAAGAAACCTAAAGAATTATAGATCCTTGGTGAGAGCCAGTTTGGTCTGGTAGTTAAGGTGCTGGCCTAGAAACCAAGAGATTGTGAGTTCTGTCTGTAGTCCTGCTTTAGGCATGAAGGCTACCTGGGTGACTTTGGGCCAGTCACGCCCTCTCAACCTAATCTGCCTCATAGAGTTGTTGTGAGGAAAATAGGAAGAAGTATTGTATGTGTTCACCACCTTGGGTTATTTATAAAATAACTTTATTTATAAAAATGCGGTGAGATATAAATAAAACAAAAAAAATACAGGTGGTTCTCGGCTTACAACCACAATTGAGCCCAAGATTTCTGTTGCTAAGCAAGACAATTGTTAAGTGAGTTTTTCCTCATTTTATTGCCACCATCATTAAATGAAATCACTGCAGTTGTTAAGTGAATCTGGCTTCCCCATTGACTTTGCTTGTCAGGAAAGTCACAAAAGGTGATCATATGACCTTGGAACAGTGCAGCCGTCATAAATATGAGGTGCCAAGCAGCTGAATTTTGATCACATGACTACGGGGATGCTGCAAAGGTCGTAAGTGTGAAAAATGGTCATACGTCCATTTTTTCAGTGCAGTTGTAAATTTGAACGGTCACTAAACGAACTGTTGTAAGTCGAGGACTATCTGTATGCTTGTCTTGCGAAGTCTTATATATGTTGACTCAAAAATAAACCATATAAATCCGATAGTATTATTCCCAGATAAGTGACCATAAGTTTTCTATCACAGTCTGCCTTTTCCCAGACATATCTGGCTGCTTCTGGGGCATTAAAACGCTTCCTAGCCTGATTCCTGCTAAGAAGCCAAAACTATCCAAATCCAGTCTATTTACACTGTGGTCTGCGTTCTGACAGCCAGATTTACATGCAGCAGCCCTATGCACTGGGTGAGTCAGGAATGAAATTATTTGTAGAGAGAAAACTCTGTAAAACAAAAGTAATTTCAGTATTAGTTCAGTTCAGTGTTAAGTATCACACTAAGAAACCTAAGGTAGTTTCCTGAAAAGAAGCACAACAAAAATGCTGTTTCCAAGGCCAAACTCAGCATAATGAGCTGGTATAAAAATACCTTTAGTTAACCAGATAAATGGTTGGCAGTTGTTGATGATAGTAACCTGGCACAGATATGTAGCTGAGCTGCCAACAAGATAATTCATATTATAAATCTGCCTGAAATCAAAGGCCTTATTTAACATCCTGGATTCATGTTATTCCCAATATTAAATATAGGTAATTCTCATCAACCTTGAAGGGAAGTGCTTCAGGATAATTAGTTAAAATTGGGCTATAGCTGAAGACATTAAATTTTATACATGTGCTAAGTAATATTAAGAATAATTTGTTCCGTCTCTGATTTTCATTTAATGTGTTGATACACTTAGTGAATCTCTCTAGCCTTCCTTCTAGCAGGTAATAAACATGGCATGCTTTTTTTGATTAATTTTTACAAATGCATTCTTTTCACAAATGGTAATCTGGAACAAATGTGTTAATGAAATAATATTGGAGTATGCTTGAATTGAATTCAGCATTCATAGTGAAAAGAAAAGAAAAAAAAGGTCTTTGTAAGTGCTGCTAATTGACCATGTTACAATCATTTGCTAATTAGTAAATAATTGTGAGGGTTTTCTTCAAGAATCATTTTAAAATTCGCCGGATGCAACATCAATAGCTGGCTACACAAGGGTTTAAGAAGATTTGAGGCAGAATTATTATAACTAAATTCTGTTTCATACAACCCAGCATTTAATGATAGTGTTCTGATTTCAAGTTCAGCATTATCTTTGTAGCTTGATAACCGCTTATTTTGATAAACTTGATAATTTCTTATTTTGAAAATAAGCAACTAGAAAAATTAATTTAAATGAATGTCCTCTCTATAGTGGTGTAGACTTTCACAGCCAGTATGTTGAGCAGTATTGGGACTTCAGGTTTTAGTGACAGTGGTCTAGACCAGGGGTCTCCAACCTTGGCAACTTTATGACTTGTGGACTTCAACTCCCAGAATTCCTCAGCCAGCGCATGCTGGCTGAGGAATTCTGGGTGTTGAAGTCCACAAGTCGTAAAGTTGCCAAAGTTGGAGACCCCTGGTCTAGACAACAGTTTTCCTGATGTTTTGTTGGCAACTGTGGCTGACCCCTTCAGAAACAAGGACTTTAGCCAAGCTGGTTTCTGATTGACTAACCCTTGCCAACTTGCACTAGTTGGAAACCAATTTGGCTAAAGATGAATCAGCAGTCAGGACACCTGCTATAAAAAGAGGGGGCCAGTCAGTTCCTGGATTATATGTCCCACTGAAAGCAAAAAAATTGTGAGTATTGTAGTGTATGGTGTGAGAATAATAGAATAAGAGAGTTGGAAGGACCTTGGAGGTCTTCTAGTCCAACCTCCTGCTCAAAATAGTTCAAAATAGAAACACCGAATAGTTAGAACATTATAATGATTAGTGTATTGTGGAAAAAAAAATCAGGAGTCCGGTAGCATCTTCTCCAACTAAGACAATGTATTAAAAAGCATAATAAAAAGCAGCCCACATCACCAGGTTTATAGAACGACCAGACTGATGTAGGATTTAAAATGGGGTGAGTCGGGGAGGGGGGAATGAGAGGAAAATAAGTTGGTTATGAAGATGCAGATTATATATGAGATGGACAGTAATGGGTTGCAAATCCCGTTGCTACCAGTTTGCGCTTGCGCATGACTCTTCTGCGCATGCGCAGAAGCATCCAGGGTGGGTGGGTGGAGCCTCCTGCCGCCGCTACCAGTTCCTAGATCCAGGCCGTACCGGTAGCAACCCACCGCTGGAGATGGATTACAATTACCTTGTCAATTAACAGTTGTAATGTGTTAAAAACACATTGTTTTGGAGACCTTCTGAGATTGCCTGAAGCCATCTGATGTGTGCCAACTTCAACTGATTTCTCACTCATCGGTGCTGTTAAAATCCCATTTTTCTAAAATAGCCACTACGGAGTGTCTTAGGAGGTTGAATTGCTGTGATATTACTTTGTCCTCAATTTGAGTGCTGACGTCAAACTTGCATACATTGATTGTTTTTGCACACAGTTTTACCCTGTTTATCCTAGAGGGCAGTTCTGGCAAATGATGGCATCTATCATGTAATCATATGTAGCTATAGCATTTAGGCTTATATACCGCTTCACAGGGCTTTATAGCCCTCTCTAAGCGGCTTACAGAGTCAAAATGTTGCCCCCAACAATCTGGGTCCTCATATGGGTTAGGGCTTATTAATACTAAATTATTCATAATTTAAGTGGCTTGGGCTGTGAGTTGCAAGAGATAACCATGGTATTCTATTTCTGTGGTCTATCTTTTAATAGGCCTTCTTGGGAATTAATATGGCTCTATTGATTTTTCTATTGATCTCATATACCTATATCTATAGTATATCTATAGATATAAATATATGTGATTAATGGAAAAATCAACCTTTAGTTAAGATGTACAGGTTAAGTATTGATGTTGATAAAAGTTAAAAATAAAAATACTAAGTGTAGTGTTTTTAGTATAGCATATACTGTAGGTACTTATTCTTACCTTTGTGCATTAAGAACCAAATAATATAACTACTTACCGGTAGTTCATCCCATAATATAGATAAGTAAGACTTCATGTCAAAAAACAATTACTTTTAAATATACATTTAGATAACTCCTAGGCCTCCAGAGTCTCTCTATGATCATACACCAAAACTGGGTAGTCAATTTCAAGCTATGTTTTTTGTTATTTTTCAGATGAATAAGAAATAGATATATTTAATTAGGAGGAAAAAACTAACATCCCTATTTTACTTTTCTAAATTTTTAAAAACAAATCTGAAATCTATCCCAGTCTTCTCCCATCTCTTGCAAGGATGGTAGCAAGAGATGGTTACCACATCTGGAATCTAAAAAAAATAAAAAATAAAGTGATTCCCCCTGTTGAAAAAAATATTAGCTCTAAACATTAAAATAATTTCTTTAGCTTATCATCATCTGCACATTTAGTTTCATAAGTTGGCTATGGTTTTACAGCTCAGTTTCCTCTTGTGACAGAACAATAATAATTATAGTTCATGCATTTGGATGTGAGAGCAAATTGCTTTCAACTGTAAAATTGCAAACCAAATTGTGGTTTGATAATTGATTAGTGAGTTGTCCATAGGTTGCATGTTATGCTTCACTGAATCCTTATAATAGAAGAATCAGAGATGAGTTTGTGGAAGAAAACATGCAACATTCTGAATGAATGCAATCTACATGAAAAAATATATATTCTGCCAGACAACTGGAATGGATGGATGGGAAGGATATGAGAGTGTACAGAAAAAGTACCCTATTTTTCAGCGCATAAGACGCACTTTTCCCCCTAAAAGAGGCTGAAAATTTGGGTGCGTCTTATACTCCAAATGTAGCTTTTTTGAAGCTTTTTTTTTCCAGCCCTAACAAGGTGCTAACGATCTTCCCAGCTTCCTACTCCCTCCTAAGAAGTTTTTTTTCTAGCCATAAGTCTTTGCAGGCTTGTTTTCATTCCTACTCCCTCATTCCTACTCCCTGAAAGGTATTTTCAGTCCTAACGAGGTGCTAACGATCTTCCCAGCTTGCAGGATTTTTTTCATTGCAACTTCCTCCGAAGAAGTTTTTTTTCAGCCCTAAGTCTTTGCAGGCTTGTTTTCATTGCTATTCCCTTCGAAAAAGGTTTTTTCAGCTGTAACCAGGGGATAAAATAATGTGCTGAAGCTGACCAGACTAAGGAAGCTAGCCAGATGAATACCTGGTAGGTAGATTTTTTCCCCTATTTTCCTCCCCCAAAACTAAAGTGTGTCTTATACTCCGGTGCATCTTATACTCCGAAAAATACGAGTAATTGCTCAGAGATGCAAGAATGAATGCGAACTGTAACTCTTCAGTGAATATCCACTTTAAAAAGGGCCTGTTTCTATAAGCGTGTCTATTCGGATATAGACATGGCAAAGGAAGAAATATGAATTTAAAAAAATGATTGACATGATTGTTTATGATGAAAAACTGGCAGAATTGGTGAAAGATACAAGAATTTGGGAACGGGGACAGACAGCTTTGGTAGCATCAAAAGTGAACCTTGGGGAAAACTCAACATGGAAACAAAGGACAGAAATAAAGAGTGAAAGTAGAATGATTGCAGAAGTATAAATACAAGTCATGTATGAAAAATGGTTAGAAGGAGATTAATCTTCCTAGAGAATGAATGGAAGGTGAAAGAGATGTTTGATGCCCCTTGGTTGTTTAAAGTATTTACAGATAAATGTATAAGGTATGTTTTTTGTGACTTTAAAGATATGTTGGTTGGAGGTATCAATATATATATGTATTTTTTATGTGGTGGACATGTGCTGAAGCCAAAGTGTATTGGAGTTCAATTCAAATGTGAATAGAAAAAATATTGAAACAACGTATAGAATTGAAACCAGAGATATTCCTGTTGGGTATATTACCAGAGAAATTTAATGAAGAAAATACATATTTAATTATTCATATAATTATAGCAGCTAGAATTGCATTTGCGCAAAAATGGAAAGCAACAAAAGGCCCTTCTGAAAGGGAGGTAATTAAAAAAAATATTGGATTGTGCAGAAATGAATAGATTGACAATGAAAATTAAAGATAAGGAAGACTCTGAATACTATAATGTATGGGGGAAACTTTATGATTGGTTAGAAAATGAATATGTATAGAAGATAAGTAACATTGATTAAGGAAAATAGAAAATTGAAGGTGGTAGATCCAGGTGACAAAATTAGGTAGCTGAGGAGGCAGCATTAAGAAAATAGTTAATATACCTAGGAAAACATAAGGTATATGCATAGATATGGGGGGAAAAACAAGTTTAAGAGATGCACCGATAATTAAATGGATTTAGGGACATAAGTTACCTGTCTGTTAACTATAAGATGGAATGTGACTAGACATACTCAGGGAAGGGTTAAGAGGGAGAAAAGGAAGTAGAGAAGGAAGGGGAGAAGGGGAGAGGAGGGAAGTAGGAAACTGGGAGAGAAGGAGAAAGAAGGTAAAGGGAGGAGAGGGAGATAGAGGGAGGGGAGTGATATGATATAAAGGGGAAAACATGCGGGTAATAAAAGTATAAAACGTGCAAATTAGGATATTGGTTTATGTTTTATTAAATAGAAATGTATAATTATGTGTATTTTGTTATGTATTAAGGTATATGTATGGATGTATTGAGAAAAACAAAACTATACATATACATATACATATACATATACATATACATATACATATACATATACATACACATACACATACACATACACATACACATACACATACACATACACATACATATATATATATATATATATATATATATATATATATATATATATATATATACACACACACACACACACACACACACACACACACACACACACACTGTTTCCCCGAAAATAAGACAGGGGCTTATATTTTTTGACCCCCCCAAAACTGCCCCTGGTCTTATTTTCGGGGGGTGGCTTATTATTTTGGGGGTGCCGCCACCCCCCCTCTAGAAGCAGGAAGCAGAAGACATCAGCCTGATGATGATGAATGAGACTTCATCGAAACGTCACCAAGACACTTCCAATTTCACGCGGGAGAAAACCCGAATAACCAAAGACCTACATACAAACACCCGCGAAAACCTCAGAAATATATATATATTTCTACACACACACACACACACACACACACACACACACACACACACACACACACACACACACACACACACACACACACACACGTATTTTTGCATTCGGTTGAAATCACTTTGTGGGCTGAAACCCAAAATGATTTGTAGCCTCTTCTCCTTTAAACTTCCATGATGATGAAGTGCCAAAAATGAATTGTTAGATGCTTCCATGTTTTCATCTTAGGCTAAAGAACTCATTCTGCTTCAGTAACAGAAGTAAATGGATAAAAAGCCGTACGGTATCCTTGAAGATTTTCAAAGGAATTCATTTCAATCAGATCCACAGAATGGAGCTATGCGAACTGGCTGATTAGTGACAATTCTATTAAGGATGTGGCTGATTAAGTGACAATTCTATTATCACTGACCTCCTCTAGAAATTAAGAAGTCCTGTATTTGATAAAATGTTTTCCTAATAAGTAATAACAGGCCAGAATGAGGGATTTTGTTCTTTCCTAGTAAAAGGATGACATTGATAAGCTATTTGTAGCATCCTCTAGTGATGACAGACAAAACACAGTAAACAGGATTAGCGTGTGCAGACAAGAAAAGGTCATTCTGTAATCAGTTATGTGGGCATAGTTGCAGCCATGGTTATGATCATCTGAAAGCAGCTTCAGATTCTCTGATCTTTATAAACATAGAACTCTTCTTTTATAAAATAAACTATTGATGCAGAATAAATAAAATAGGCTCTAGCAGCCAAGGTTGTGGAACATGCATCTCTATAAGATGTATGCATGAACATCTTTGGCTGTTAGCCCAGCAAGCAGCCTATTTTTGCTTCAGCAGGATTATCTGGTGGATTGACCGCTTTTCTGTGTAGTAGTTTCAATTCAACTTGGAATTTTGTTGTTATGTTATACTGTGTATTTTAATCATTCAATGAGTAGCCTTGAGTTTTTTAGATAAGAGCCTGTGAATCTTCTAAATAATAAATGAAAGGGCTTTTTTAAAAAAGAGATGGGTATTGAATCCTTGCATGAAAGAATTTTTAACTTTTCATAGGGCTCTGCAGTAGAACGTACTGCAAAGAGTTCTTTCAGCCCTACATGTCACTTCACTACATTAAAATCTGAAGTACTTCTTTGTAATGTCCCTTTTGATATCATATATTTGTTGAATAGAGAGACATGGGAAACCCAGAAATCTACATAGCTTTGATGACTGTTATCAGCATGGAATAGATACCTGGTTTAAAGAAAATCCAGAGGATTTCTTACATTGTTTTAAAAAGGTAGAAGCTAAATTAGATTTCATGGCACTCTGATTCTTTGCATGGAGAAAGTTGGAGAAAAGGGCTTTTTGCTTTTGTTCCTTAGTCTTTTGCTCTAAGCCAGGTTCATATTTTATTGTAAGTACTTAGCTGTTCTCCATGTCCACCATTATCTGATTTGGAAAAGGAAACCATGAAGAAAAAATATGTTGCTGCTAAAGGATTAAACAATAAGGATGGATAAACTTACAAGCCTTTCAAGTCCATTTCACACTCAGCCATAAAGCTTATTAAGTGACCTTGGGTCATTGATAGAGGCTCATGTCAGACAGTTCTCAGATCATAATTTGAAGAACTTGTAAAAGAATCCTTCATTGTTCTTGGTTTCCTTTTTCCTGTTCAATAATAACTACTGTTCATTGTGAGTTCCATATCAGCAAAGTCTGATTAGAGCTTTCTTAAACAAATAAACAGACCCCTCCCCAGCTCAACATACACACAGTGTTGGGAAATTGAGGAGCACAATGCACATTTGCAGTTTCTTAAACCAGAACTTGGAATATCTCTATCTCTGCAGATGTGGTTGCACTGTAATGCAAATGGATCTTGTTCATAGCTAGATGGTTAAGGATGATCGGAATTGATACTCCACCAGGATTGTCTGAATAGGGTATCTTTCTGCTTCACCTACTACATAGAATAGCTATAAAGATCAGAAAAAAATATGCGATGATTCTGAGGTTAAAGAAAGGGCAAAATTTAGCTGTGATTGAAAAACAAATGTAATTAGAAAATTGAATAATTGTTATAAATGTGGTCTCTAAGCTTGGTTGTTTGCTTGAAGACATTTCATTACCTCATTACCTAAGACAGTTCATTTCATCAACTAGGTAACTTTGTTGGTACAAGTGTATGTGGGTTTGCTCCCTGTTTATATGCAGTAGCTTGCCCTGCTAGTTTTGATGGGGTGTAGTTTCCTCCTTGGTGGTTCATTGATTAGAGCATTTTTTTCTGCCTAATTGTTTGTCTTGTTCTGATCCCTGCTTATCTATATATGACCGTCTGGAGGGGATGTTTTGTAGTCATTTTGTTTCCTTCCTTTTCTCTCTCTCTCTCTTTTACAAAGGTCTCTTGTATAATAGCGAAGAG
Organism: Diadophis punctatus similis; assembly: GCA_023053685.1. Lineage (NCBI taxonomy): Eukaryota > Metazoa > Chordata > Lepidosauria > Squamata > Dipsadidae > Diadophis > Diadophis punctatus. Next base: position 213,750,831 of record JALIGW010000001.1, on the reverse strand, counting down.
ACTATAAACTACAGGATCCACATCACAGAGACTTATTTCTTTTTCTGAATGTTTGGGGATCATGATGATAACCCCTTCACTTTTTGTGTGATTTCTCAAAAAGTATTGGATATTAGCCATGAAGATAAACTGAATTGTCCTAATCACTGTGTTTTGAAAAACATTTGTTACTAATGGTTGAGAGATCAAAGTGATTACAGTAGTCTACACTCTAGAGCAGTGATGGCGAACCTTTTTTTGCTCAGGTGCCAAAAGGGCGTGCGCATCCACAATAGTATGTGCGTGCCCACACCCATAATGCAATGACCTCCCCCCCATATGCACGCACAACCACCACCACCACCCATGCTGCCTCCCCGCGCATGCGTGCAGGCACGTTTTTTGCCATCCCCAGGCTTCAGGAGGCTTTCCTGAAGCCTGGGGAGGGCGAAAAATGGCCCAATGGGCCAACCGGAAGTTCATTTCCGAACTTTCGGTAGGCCCGTTGGGTCCGTTTTTTGCCATCCACAGGCTCCGGAGGCTTTTCTGAAGCCGGGGGAGGGCGAAAACGGCCACCCCCTGGAAGGCTGAAAATCAACTGGCCAGTGCGCACATGCACGCTGGAGCTGGCATAGGGCAACGCCTTGCATGCCCTCAGATATGGCTCCGCGTGCCACTTGTGGCACGTGTGCCATAGGTTCGCCATCACGGCTCTAGAGAATGTAAATAGCAATGGAAAGAAGTAATTCGTGAAGGGAAAGGAAGAAATTACTGCACAAGGTCAGCAGTATAATATTTTGCATAATGAACAAAAGAGAAAAGTGTCTTCAAATCCTTGTCTGCTCTCTGTCATTCTTTGTTATTTGAGGAGTAACATATTTTGGAAAGTTCTATTTAGGATAACAAAACTATAGATATGGGTTCCAAGTAGACTTGTAAGTGTATGATCAAATAAAAGAATTTGATTCAAAACAACTCAGTACTCTTGTTAACCATCTCTTAGATTTTGGTGTAGAATGTGAATGGTATCCAAAGAACATGGTATCCAAAGAACAATGGTATCCAAAGAATGTGAATGGTATCCAAAGAACATTGCTTTCATCATATATTACTTTTTCTTCTTACATGATTTGTGGTGAAAGAAGTATGTTTGTCAATCAAAAATATACTTTCTCTTGAGATTTGTTGAATCATTATTAAAATCAAAATCTGAGCAGCTGATCAAATATTGTTTGTTACATTTCTACCACCTTTGGCATTTCATATTTCCACAGCTTTAATAAACTTTTTATTAAGAGACATTTATTTACTTGCTTGCATTTTTATTGTGGATATTTATCATATTTTAATCATAACTTGCAATCATTCTCTCAGTTTCTCCTATCAAACATAACTGCCTTGGCCTTTGATACATTTACTTTGCTCATTGTCCTTCAATTTGAATTCTACCATGTATTTTCCCAAGTATTCTTAAGAAGTAAATCTCTCCATAGTTTTCCATTAATTCTAGTTGCATTTTTTCTCATTCACATCCTCTTTCCTTTCATCATTCTACCATACATGTTTTTATCATACATCCCATTAAGGTCCAGACCAGAGGTGGCCTGCACTTTCTTTAACAAAGGGTTTGCTGGTTGTGAGCGCACGCGCCCCTTTGGGAGAGAAACGGAGCTTCAAACAGGCTCCTAATCAGCTCAGGCTGCTCCGGTGAGAACAGCAGGGGCGGCGCGGAACACAGCTGGGCCAGCCAACGAGCCAGAAAGTAAGTTATAAATGGATAGCATACAACAAGGGCGGGTGGGCGGGCCCAACAAGCGTCAGAGCTAAGGGTTCGCCCGAACCCTTGTGACCATGCAGCAGCCCACCACTGGGTCAGACATATATGTAGCATTCTATAACATAATTCCTTTTACTCTGTAACAAGCCATTTTCACTTCATTTTTCCTTATGTCCACTTTCCATTCAGTTTCCTAAGAGAGTAATGTATTTTCTGGTAATTTTTCATATAGGACTTGGATGTATACTTCCTGCAATCATTCTGCTTTCACTCTTAACTTATTATCTGTGGGACTGCCTTTCCCTAAGGATATCTACCAATCCTACCAGGTTAAATAGGTGGGCACCTTCCTATTCTCTTTCTTTAAATGTTGCCATAGATACAGTATATATTCACTGTTTTGCCATATGACTACAAGAATGGGATGGGTCATACTGCCCTTAGAATAAGCAGATTCTATCTATTCATCACCCCTAACAGAATTATTATTTTTCTTGGAACATATTCATTCAGAATATTGCACATTTTTTCCAGAATTCATCCCTGGTTCTTCTATCGTTCATTGGATTACAGTATGCTTTCAAATATTGCATTGGGCACAGCAAGAAATCTCAACACTCCAAAACTAATTAATAGCAGAAGCTGTGTATATACAACATTGCATTAGTATAGAGTAGAAAGAAATCACATTATGTGTAGAAGATCTGAATATAGCATAATAGAGAAATCAAGTCCTGTACTGAATATAGGTCGTCTTGAAAATTTGCATTGCAGTATAAACTTATCCTTCCAACTTTTTGAGTCAATATAATTTTTGCCATTCTTTACAAGACTTAAGAATCTGAATCATCTCAGCATTTATATAATAGTTCTATTTGGACTGAGAATTACTGATTTCAACCTTGACAGCTCTAGCTTGTAAAACTCATACCTCCCTATGGATTTCTACTTTCAAATGCACCCTCGTTAATCTAGATGGTAACATTTCATGCTTCTTGGCCTACATTTTAGCCCCTTTGTTCATACTGTAATTAAAACTATGCCTTTGGTTTTTTTGCATATATACCACACAATATCAGTCCATGTTCCTTCACAGGCTATTGTCTCCTTCCCCCTTTTTTCAGTTAGATGCACAACATTTATTGCTTGGTTTTTTCATGTCTTTCATTTCATTTCATTTCATTTCATTGATTCATTCATTGATTGATTCATTCATTCATTCATTCATTCATTCATTCATTTATTCATTTGTGTTGGTATACAAAGATGACTTGGAGAGAGTGGCCAGTTTGTATGAGGTGTAGGAAACTGTAGTTATGAAGAGGTGTTGTAAAATTGGATGGAGGTTTTGGAGGTTATTGTGTTTTGTTGTTGTTTGGTTAAGGAGCAGTTTAGGAGGTTTGGGATTGAGGGGAGATTAGGATCACCAGCTTCGAAAGGCCTACTATGTTGCTGGAAGAGATTGGGCTGTACTACCATGGAGGCTTTTCAGGCTATGCAGCTGTTGAAGATTAGGTGTTATTTGGGAAGCAAACAACTAGTTGCTGCTGTTAATGCCAGGTGTGTCTATAATGGAAGCATTTCCATCTGAAATCTGGTAGTGGACAAGCAGGCAGATTCAATATGTATTACTGAAACCTATCTGAGAGGAAAAGGATATTCCTTTCTCAGAAATCTGCCCATTCATGTTTCAGATCTTGTACCAACTTCAGTATCAGGGTGGCATTGATTTCTCATGATACCTTGTTTATGTTCAGGATCACTGTATCTAAGATGGCATGTTTTCTATGTGCTGGTCTGGGCATAAGAACAAGTAAGGACTACTTTTAATGTACTGACTACCCTGCTGTTCACTAGGATCCCTCTCTGGGCTCCTTGATCTGGCCACTGGCTTGGTAGTGGAAATTTCCTGCTTCCTGGTATTGGGTAGCTTCAACTTTCATGTAGGGTTCATCAACTCTGGTAGAGCCCAGAAGTTCATGGCCTCCATGCAAACCATGGGCTTGTCCAGTAATATTGAAAAGTAGAATCAAGATTGTGTAGTTATTTCTTAGTTGGTATAGAATTTTGTTTTGGATAGTTTTTACTGGCCAATGATTGTATTTTAAAAGCATGAGTATTAATAGGAAAAATGTGTAGGAGGAAGAAAAACAAATAAACTTGTGACAGCCATTTTGCCAATAATGAGTAGGTTATAGAGGACAGCCTGTTTATCTTTTGGCAGCATTATGAAAGCTGGATTTGAGTTAATTATATCTTATCACATTTTCATGATACATTAAGCAAACCTTAGCATTAAATGTGCTCATGCACTCACACAAAATGCAATCCAAATGACATTAAAGCTGTACCAACCCTTTCAGTCCTCAGATTTTTTTTTCTGGTTGACCACCTTTTGATTGGCAAAAAAATTTGCAACAACCTTTTCCCTCATGGTCTGATCAGAATCAGACCCATTGTGTAGTGGGGGTGGAAAATTAGTCCTTTCCCCAGCATCTTTGTTTTTAAAATCAAGTTCTTGGGTACCTGCAGAAGATTAAAATGAACATATGTAAAAGGCAAAACACATGAGATGGTTCCACAGTGTAAATTCTGTAACAGCATTATCATTTTTTCTGGAAGACTTACAAGGGCTTAACCATTGGATGAAGTTCACACAAGTTAACACATTAGATTTTTGTCATAGTAAGCTATTTAATGAGCCTTGATTAGCTGACCAGAGTTGCTTGATAGTCAGATGGGTGGCAAATAAACTCAAATAATTTATAAATAAAATGATTACATACTGTGGTGAAGCATTCCTTGGTTCTGTTCCCCCAATCTAGTAAGCTGCTAACTTCTTACTGATAGATGTGGAAACACCCTTTAGAGAGTAGAGTCTTAAGCCATATAATCCAAAACTTCGGAAGGAAACATAGAACACATCTCTTTTAGCAGCTAATACTTGGGTAACTAGGAAGCAACACTAGGTAAACAGGAAAGAAACAGCCTAATGAAGGTGCCATCATGGAGGAAGCCACACTCCCACTAAGACGGGCAAGGTAAACTACTGTATATAAACATCCACTAAATACCACTTCCCCTAATGCTGATGATGTTGCCTAGACTGGTAATGAATTGTCTACAAGAAAATAACCAAGCCTAGAGTGCACTGAGAACTCCTGAGCTAGGTATATTCACTGGAACTTGAGGCTGTATTGCTATAATGTTAGTATGTTGGATTACTTTGTAGAAATAGCAGTTAAATTCAAAATACATGTGTATGCTTGGTAGCAGGGACTAGCCTCATATTTTACCTGTATTGGCACTATTTTGAAGATCAGCTCAGTGTGTTAGTATTTTTTTTAACTATTTACTTAGGTTAGGGTTCAGGCAGGGACTATTTAAATTCACATACTAGTCCTCAAATAATTCAGGTCAACATTACAGTCCCTAATCTGTTATCACAGATGAGATTCCATGATCACAGCAATTCAAAACACAATGACTTCCCAATAGTTGAAATTTCTGCCTCTGTCATTTGCTAAGTCTGATTTTTGCTGTGTTCAGCTAGTGCAGAAAGCTTGTGTGACATGAAAGGAGGAAAAAGCAAAACAGCTTTTAAGGAGTTTTAAAATTGCTTTAACCCTTATTCAAAGGGAATTTAGCAATCTGCTTTTGCATCTCTGCCAAGAATTTTTGTAGAGAACCTTAGTTCTTCTAAACAAAAATTCTCTCCTTCAAAATAATAGCTGCCAATTAGACCTATGCCAGTCTTTAGAAAAAATATGAAATGCATTCAGTAAATGTAATTACATAGCTTTTTTGCCTCTGCATCCTGCCTTTCTCTTTGGGTATGCAATATTAATTTCATGTTCTGTAACAGTTTTTCAGTTCAGTTCAGTTCAATAGAAATCAATCTATTCAGTTTCTTCTCTAGGTACAGAAATTTGATTCTGCGTTTCTTAGATAACTTCCAACATGCTAGGCTGGGATCATTTGGTGCATGGGCTTTATCTAGTTTTGGCTTAGTTAGTGTATTGTGTGAATCCAGCCACGGTTGTTTGTAAAGCATAGTTACAAGCGTAATGGAGTCAATTTGGCCCTCAGTGCCTTTAATAGCCAAAGGACATACCATGGTTTTCATGTTGTTCTTCACTGTAGGTGACATCTTCATCTATTTGAGGAGGGAAGCATCTCATTTGGAGAAAAGCAGACTTTTTCAGACTTGATATCAAGATATGCATGTTACTTGAACTTGCAGATAATATATTTATTTGAAGATAATATATTTACTCCCTGAGGACTAAGAGGATGGTGAAGAAGAGTAAAAGAAGGAACTTTCTTTACAATGTGCAGGCCATGTTGAGTTTGTGAATTGATGAGAATCTGATTGAATTTGGAACCTAGGGTGCCCAGATGTCCTGATTTTATCAGGATTGTCCTGATTTTTAGAAGCTTGTCCTGATTCTGAAAATGTCCTGATTTTGTCCTGAAATTCGAGTTCCCGTCCTTATTTGTCCTGAACTTTTGTAAAATTTTAGGATAATCAAGATGAACGTTAAATGAAAGTACGTTTGCACTACTTGTGTTTTAGTTCAATCGCTTCATTTTCAGGCAGATTCTCTTATGTATTGTTACGGAAGATTTCGTGTGCATTTTTAATGTGTAATATTTTAATGCTTTCTTTCAGGGTTGTGATAAATTATTTAAAATACTGTAAATGTTTTTTTAGTTTAAATTCTAGTTAGCATAATTTTTTCAATTCCTACGTCAGACGTGGCTGTGGAAAGAGTATTTTCCCTGTGCAAGAAACAGTGGACAGACGATAGAAATCAATTGGATGTTAAAACCGTAAAATGCTTGCTTCAAATTAAAATAAATCATTCTTCTTCATCGTGTGGCGAAATGTATAAAAAGATTTTGGGCGACGAAAATTTGCCGAATGAGATATAATCTAATAGTAAATACATGTGAATATGATGTTTTATTGGCTTTGTTGGAGTAATAAACGTTATCTTGAGAAGTGCTATTTTTTAAAAACTGTCCTGATTTTGGATCAAAGGTATCTGGGCACCCTATTGGAACCTGAATAGAGTAAGGTGTATTAGTAGCTAATCAATTAGTTTGTGGTAGCAATGATCAGCAATGACGGTACTTGCTGAAGCAACATTGAGTTTGCTACTTGAAAACTAGCATTTTGACCTTGCAGAGTTTGAGAAATGTATGCAATTATTGTGCATCTTTGCACAGATACCATATGTATTTAGACTTTAGGCAGTTGACTACAGTTGTTTCTCAATGATTACATTAGCAATAATTTCATAGCTTGGGGGATTGTTAAGAAAATTTAGTAGAAGAATTTAAGGGACTATTGCATTAATAAATATTGTCCTAAAGGCTAAACGGAAAGTATTTTTAAAAACTGATAATTATTAATTACTGCAGATAAGAGGTTGACAAGGTAAACATTTGAAAGCAAAAAAAAAAATTCTTGCACATTGGTTTAATATTGGGATTGATATTTGTCCCCCTCCATGCTGGCTATGGCAGCGAATCCAACTCTCCAGATAGTTTGCTTATATTCAGGAAGCCACTCAACATAGCTTCCCATAAATGTACAGAATTCTGGCTGCTGCAGTACAGAAATCAAATCCTGTGTGTTTATATATGTGTGTTTGTGTATCTGCTGCAGTTTATATTCTAGCCCAGTGGTTCCCAAAGGGGGCGGGTACCGCCCCCCAGGGGGCGGTGGGAACCCTTAGGGGGGCGGTGAGAGGTAAGGGTGGCGACAGGGGGGCGGTAAGAGGGTCCAGGGGGGCGGTAGGTGGTTCGCCTGTCCTGTCCCCGTGCCGCCACCCATGTCCACCCAATCGCCCGCTGCCGCTTTTCCCGCCACTCTTTTCCCGGCGGGGACTGGGCGGGCCGTGAGACGGGCATCTTACTGGACTTTTAACAGCTCCATGTATCTGTCGTCTGGTCTCTTTGCACTGGTTTCCAACCTTGGCAACTTTAAGACTTGTGGACTTCAACTCCCAGCAAAGCTGGCTGAGGAATTCTGGGAGTTGAAGTCCACAAGTCTTAAAGTTGCCAAGGTTGGAGACTCCTGGAAAGCTTGCAAAATACAGAAACACTTCTCGCGAGGGTGAGCAATTAACAACTCGTAGCGAGAAGAGTTTCTGTATTTTGCAAGCTTTTTTCCCTAGAGACTAGCCGACATAAACACGGAGCTGTTAAACCTGTAAGACACGGGATTGAGGGGGGGTGCGGGCAGGGGCTGGGTTGGGGGGTTGGGTTGGGGGGGCAGGAGGAGGAGGAGGAGGAGGGAGACCTTGTGGGGAAATCGCAGCTGCCTCTTTTCCGCTCCTTCGGCCAAGAGGCACCGCGGCCGGAAAGTCAGTCCAGAAAGAGGGCAGCGATGGCGGGGGAGATCGGGAATAGTTGTCCGCCAGAGTTTCTGCCCCCTTCGCCTGCCTCCCTTTCCTTTCCTTTCCTTTCCTTTCCTTTCCTTTCCTTTCCTTTCCTTTCCTTTCCTTTCCTTTCCTTTCCTTTCCTCCTCCCTTTCCTTCCCTTTTTCCTTCCTACTTCCCTTCCCTTCCTTCCCTCTTTTTCCTTCCTCCGTTCCTTCCCTTTCCTTTCCTTCCTTCCTTCTGTCTCTTTCCCTTCCTTCCCTCCTTCCCTTTCCTTCCCCCTCCTTTTCCTTCCTACTTTCCTTCCTTCCCTTTCCTTCCCCCCTTTTTCCTTCCTACTTCCTTTTCCTTCCTTCCTTCTTCCCTTCCTTTTCCTCCCTCCCTCTCCTTTTCACCTTTAATTTCCCTCCCTCTCTTTCCTTCCTACTTTCTTTCCTCCCTCCCTCCTTTCCTCCCTCCCTTCCTCCCTCGCTCCCTCCCTCCCTCCTTCCATTTCCTTCCCTCTCCTTCCTTCCTTTTCTTTCTCTTTCCTTTCCTTTCTTTTCCTTCCTTCCTTCCTTCCCTCCCTCCCTCTATTTTTCTCTCCCAAACAACCCCAAGTTAAATCCTCCCCTTGGCCATTGTGCGTGGATGTGTGTCTCATCTTCTAAAAATCATAACTCCCCACCCCACCCCAAACACCCAGTACCACCCCCTTCCCCATCCCACTGAAGATCTCAGGTGCCCAGCCTCCTGCGCCCCCCCGGCAACCTCTCCGCATGCCCGTCTCATGATGTGGCCTTCGGCCTCGCCTCCTCTGCCCACCTAACACACTGCTCTCGTTCGTCCCTGCGATGCCATCTTCCCCTGCCCCCGTATGGATAGCAATTTAGGCAGGCACGACACACCACCAGGTGAGGAGGGGGCTTTCTAGCTGTGCCTGCTGGGTACAGGAGTCCCCCCTCCACCTGGCCTCTGTGCCAAGGAAGGCAATTCAGAGGGTGCCAGCGCTTCCCACGGGGGAGGGGGTGTATTTCCAGGAAGCCCCTTGAATGTGCCAGTGTGGGGGGAGGGGGAGAAGACCCTCCCCCATGTGCATCTGTCCCACCCACCCCCTCCATTGACCACTTCTGCAGTTTTCTTTCCTTTCCAGGCTCTGTTTGGTCATCCAGTTGAGCCAGCCTTGGCGAGGAACCAAAATGGCTTGTGTGTTTGTTTGTTTGTTTTTGCAACCAAATACAAACCATGTTTGGGGGAACCGGTTTCAAAACCTCCCAGTTTCCCAAACCTGGACGTTTTCGGCCACGCACGCACACACACACTCATACACACCCAGTGGCTCAATGTGGGATAGATTTCCCACCCACCTCCAGCCCCTCTTTTCAAACACGCCCCTCTTCCTCGCAGACAGAAGCACATTTTAAATTGCCATAGGCAGAGCCCAGAGGAGGCAATGTAGTCCCGCGGTGTGTGCGATACACACACACACACACACACACACACACAGAGAGAGAGAGAGAGAGAGAGAGAGAGAGAGAGAGAGAGAGAGAGAGAGAGAGAGAGAGAGAAAATAAGGAAAGAAAAAGGAAGGAAGGAAAGGAAGAAAGAAAGAAAGAAAGAAAGAAAGAAAGAAAGAAAGAAAGAAAGAAAGAAAGAAAGAAAGAAAGATGGTAGGTAGGAATGTAGACAGAAAGAAAGAAAGATGGTAGGAAGGAAGGAAGACAGTCAAAAAGAAAAGAGGGAATGGAAGGGAGGGAAGAAGGAAAGAAAAAGGAAAGAAAGAGGGAGGGAGGAAGGAAGGAAGACAGAAAAAGAAAGGAGGGAGGGAAGGGAAGGGAGGGATGTAGCAAAGAAAAAGGAAGGAAGGAAGGAAGGAAGGAAGGAAGGAGAAGAAAGAAAGAAAGAAAGAAAGAAAGAAAGAAAGAAAGAAAGAAAGAAAGAAAGAAAGAAAGAAAGAAAGAAAGAAAGAAAGAAAGAAAGAAAGAAAGATGGTAGGTAGGAATGTAGACAGAAAGAAAGAAAGATGGTAGGAAGGAAGGAATACAGTCAAAAAGAAAAGAGGGAATGGAAGGGAGGGAAGAAGGAAAGAAAAAGGAAAGAAAGAGGGAGGGAGGAAGGAAGGAAGGAAGGAAGGAAGGAAGGAAGAAAAGAAAGAAAGAAGAAAGGAAAGAAAGAAAGAGAAGGAAGGAAGGAAGAAGGAAAGATGGTAGGAAGGAAGGAAGACAGAAAGAAAGAAAAAGAAAGAAAGAAGGGGAAGGGAGGAAAGAGAAAGAAAGGAAGAAAGAGAAAAAGAAAGGAAGAAAGAGAAAAAGAAAGAAAGAAAAGAAAGAAAGAAAGAAAGAAAGAAAGAATTATGACCACAATTGAGCATAACATTTTGGTTGCTAAGCAAGAGCGTTGTTAAGTGAGTTTCACCACATTTTACAAGTTGGCCATGCCCACCCGGTCACCTGATCACTAAGCCACGCCCACCTGAGGGGGTGGGGTGGGGGGCGGTGAGGATGAGTTTGTAGCACCAAGGGGGCGGTGGACTGAAAAAGTTTGGGAACCACTGTTCTAGCCCTTTTCTTCCCGCCCTTTTAAAATTTGGTCATTCTCTTCCCAGCCTTGAGATTAGGAGCTCTCTGTTCAGTGCTTACATAACTTAGCCTGACTACTACTATCCCACCACATCAGCTTCCATGCTTACATTTTAATAGCTGTTAATATCTGAATACATTATTATTATTATATTTTTATCACACCTTTTTATATATAACTCAGGGTAGCGAATATATCTAATACTCCTTCCTCCTCCAGTTTTCCCCACAATAACAACCCTTTGAGATGAGTTAGGCTGAAAGGGACTTTCCCAAAGTCACCCAGCCAGCTTTTATGCCTAAGGCACACCTAGAACTGAAGGTCTCCTGGTTTCCAGGCCAACACCTTAACCACTACTCCAAATTGGCATATGTTATAATACATGAGCTGTCTAGAGTTGGTTGAAACATGGGCACCTATACAAATGTTTTAAATAAATAAATAAATAATGAATCATTGACTGTATGTTCCTTTGGCTCTTTACAAAGTAAATACTTTATAATTGTAAAACAATTTTATTTATTCATTCATTCATTAAATTTTTATACCACCCATCTCCCCTATAAGGTGATTCTGGGTGGCTTTATTATATATTTGCCTCTAATATAATTGAGTTTTGATCCCAGAGCACATACGTTTGGAGCAGGGGCGGGTTGCCTGTTCTTCGCGCTACCAGTGCACTGCGCGCGCATCGCCATGTTTCGGCGCACGCATGCTCACTATGCACGCGTGCCACCTCACATAATTTTGCTTCCTGCGCATGTACAGAAGCAAAATCTCACGAGGGGACGCGCGCGTGCACATGATTTTGCCGCTTTTTTGCTTCCGCGCATGCACGGAAGCAAAATATCGCCAAAATCTCATGCGCATGCGTGTCCCCTCACGAGATTTTGCTTCCGCACATGCGCAAGAAGCAAAATCAGCCCAAAAATTCCCCCCCAAAAAGATGGTGCTGCGCGACAGACTGGGGAAGACCGCACCGGAGCTTCGCGTGCAAATAGCGCCATCTGCTGGCCGCTACTGGAACAACAGAGTGGACCACACGGGTAGGAACCAACCACTGGTTGGAGTATTTTGGAATTCTTTTAACTGTCTGTTTTTATACAAGTATGAGGCAAAATAGGTAGGTGCAATTAATAGTTAAGAATTCATATCATGATTTTTGGCTTCTAAGTATGCAACAGGAAAGCAGGAATTAGCTTGTTCCCACCTAGTTTACTAGATTCACTATTTTGAAAGTTTGCTAATAACTTCATAGAAGAACAGTCTCAAGTTGAGCCACTATAATTTAAATTTTTCAGCAGTTTGTAGATATGGAAGTAACTATAAATCACAGTACATATACTTTTGTAAACTAGCTTCAAATGATCCTGGATACTTGATAGATGGTTGCAACTTTGGTGTTTGAAGTAACCAGTATGAATTTAAAAGCAACTGTGGTTTGTCATGTTGTTGGAATGTAGCTATATATAAATAATAACAACTGATTTCATGGTGATTTCCCCCCCTAGTCTTACATTAGTGGTTGCAGAAGATAATCTGGCCCTTAAGTTCTTTGTAATGTTGCTTTTAAAGAATGAAATAACCTATTCCACCTACCCAACATTGCAATTCTCAGAATTAGCAAGTCATTAAAAATGCTGCTGCTTAGTTTGTTCTGGAAGATTCAACAAGTTTATTCATTCCAGTAAATAACTGTTAACATAGAGTTCTCTTAGCAGCCAAAATAATTATAACATTTCAAAATTCTGCATGAAATGTGGTCTGTAACTTAGAAAAAAAGGAGAGACAAGAAGGCTGTTTATGAAGGCAGGCAGCCCTTTGAGTCTTTTCAAAATATCCCTCTTGATTCTTAGAATAAGAAACAAACATTGAAACTGCTAGTGCTGGTCCCCAAACCCGTGTAATAAAATTGTTAGTCCATCCAATTATATCACTCTGGATCAACTGTCAGGAAGAAGCTGTTGGAAACATGGTGATAATCAGGAGTAAACAGGCTCAAAAAGAGCCTGATTACAGTTTCCTGTAAAGATGGCAGCTGTTTTTTTTTCTCACTTCTCAAGGGCATCCTTAAAATTCCCTACATCAGAAGACCAAATTTTCCCCCCTGTTCAGGTTAGAGGCCTCCATGATGGGCAAGCATCCAAAGTATATACAACTGCATACATTTCCTCAACCCCCTTGCTGGCAGCTGTGAAGGAAATGGACTGAAATTGATCCAAGCAGACATAGCAATAGAGTGCCAATGACACCTCGGCTTCCTCTTTCTTTCAACAATAATAGCCAAATTGCACCGGATGTGAGCAATTTTATACACAAAACGTCCAGCCGACTGTTTCACAAAGGGGTTACTGAAATGCGGAGACGAGAAAATTCCTTCTCATCCAGAACTTCTCTTCTGTCAGTAATATGACAGGACATCTAACGGTGAGAAGAAATCAGTAGCTGTCATGGATTCCAGTAATGGGTAGGAACAATGTAGTTAGCAATTAGAAGTAGTATCTCTGCTAGGTAATTTCTGTCTTGATATAATTTAGCTTTTCTAAAGCATGAACAATTACAGTTACACTTGAGAACTGTTTTTTTCAAGAATTTCTAACAGACTTTCTAGACTGCAAAAGGATTTATTTTTTTTTAAATGATTATCACTGTCAAATGATAAGCTTTTCAAAATTGTTAGTGAAACAGATTTCCTGTCGTAAGTGATGTGTGATGTAGGGGAGAGATTTGGGGGAGAAACATTTTTCTTTTGCAAGAGTGTGTATATTTTTCTATCATCTCAAGATGTGATATTAGGTTTAAACAAACGAATAGAAACAGAAAGGCTAGTATCATCTTTTTGAAGTCATTTACAAAAGATATACAGTAATGGGCATATCTTTTGAGCCAAATCCCAGTTATTGACAAACTTTGTTGGTGTGGGTAGTCAGTTAAATTGAGCACTGTTAGTGGTTACCTTTCCAAAGTTTTCTTATTTTTTTCTGTTACTATTTTTTGAAGGATTTTTTAAAGAAAAAAACCCACAAAGTATGCTTTTCAGTTAACAACAGAACACTTTTCTAGAAAAGCCCAATTTTTCTATTAATTACTTTCCCAAGAAAAAAAAGTGCTAAACGTTGCTGCTAAGCACATATTCCAGAAATTGTTTAGTATTTTGAGGTCAAGGCTTAGCAAGGCTTCTAGCAATGGTTTAATATTTTGAGTGCAAGGCTGGTTATTTATTTATTTATTACACACCTTCCTGTGCCTTTTACAATAAAAACAACTGTAAAACACATAATAAATAATGCATTAAAACAATATTGAAAACAATATATTCATTAAAAAGTTAGTAATGGGGAATATTCTTTTTCAGAACAGAAGAGCGAAGAGATAAATTTACAGCCTTGTGTCTAAAAGGTGTTAGAGTAGGTATCTCCCAAATTTCAAGAAGGACAGCATACCAGAGCATGGATTCTACTATAGAGAAAGTCTATCAGATAGCATGCAGTAGATCTTGGTATAGTAGCAGGATCTTTCTTGATAATCTCAGTGATCAACCAGGTCTATCAAGGGAATAGACTACATCATAGTCTCAAGTTTTTTAGGTCTTTTAACAAGGTGATTTAAATCTCCCACCCCTAACTTTGTTCTTGGGTTTTTTTGAGAAAGTGCAACCCCAGTTGAAATAAACTGTTCAATTCCCAAACCTGGGAACCAGCAATTCAAAACGTTGCTGTCTTATTTTGATTCAATATCAATTTGTTGGTTTGACCTACTCCATCATTGTATCCTGACAGTAGTTCAGAATGTGCACAACTTTCCCCAATTCAGAAGGCATGGAGAGGTAAAACTGAGTGTTACCTGCACATGGTGTCATCCAGTGGTGGGTTTCAAATTTTTTTACTATCAGTTCTGTGGGCGTGGCTTGCTTGGTGGCCGTGGCTAGGTGGTCATGTGACTGGGTGGCCGTGGCTAGGTGGTCATGTGACTGGGTGGCCGTGACGAGGTGGTCATGTGACTGGGTGGCCGTGGCTAGGTGGTCACGATCCTAGTTCCCCCTATGAGGATTCCCCCATCCGGACCTTTTGCAATCCCCCAAAGGGTCAAAGGAAACCAGATTCCATACAGCTCTGAATCCTTAAGGCAAACCAAATACAAGTGGTCCTCACTTAATGGCCGGTTGCTTAGCAAGTGTTCTAATTTACGACTGACGTCCCCAGAGCTACTTGTCCTGTTTTTGGAGTTTTGACAGCCATGCACACACACACACACACACACACACACACACACACACACACACACACACACACACACACATTTATGACCAGTTACAACACCCCACATAGTCATGTGACTGAGGTTTTCTATGTTTTTTGCCAGTTTCCAACAATTCCTTCTGGTTTCCGGTTAAAAATGCCCATTGGGGAAAATGGACTTGTTTAACAACCACAGTGTTCGCTTAATGACCAAAGGTTCATTTAATGACTATGGTGTGTGCCTAACCCAGGGGTCTGCAACCTTAAACACTCAAAGAGCCATTTTTCTATTTTCTTTTAAACAGGTATCTCTCTCTCTCTCTTTGTCTCTCTCTTTTCTCCCTCTCTCCCTCTCATCTCTCTCTTTCTCCATCTCTCTCTCTCATCTCCTCTCTCTCATCTTAATAGAAAGAATAGAATTGAATAGAATAGAACAGAACAGGAAGTGACCTTGGAGGTCTAGTCCAACCCCTTGCTTAGGCAGGAAACCCTACACCACTTCAGATAAATGGTTATCCAACATCATCTTAAAAACTTCCAGTGTTGGAGCATTCACAACTCTTTCTCTTTCTTTCTCCCTATCTCTGTTTCTCATCTCTCCCTCTTTCTCTCTCTCATCTACTCTCACTCATCTCTCTCTCTCTCTCTCTCTCTCTCTCTCTCTCTCTCTCTCTCTCTCTCTCTCTCTCTCTCTCTCTGTGTGTGTGTGTGTGTGTGTGTGTGTGTGTGCGTATTGTCTCTCTCTTTCCCCCCCTCTCTCTGTGTCTCTTGTCTCTCTCTCTCTTTCCCTCCCTCCCTCCCTCTCTCTCTGTCCCCATATTTCTCTGAAAGCAGCCTCTGAAATCTAAAATAGGCAATAAATCCTTGTGGTTTGAGTTGGCTCATTTGGATTTCTGCAGACCACAAGGTCTAGAATCCACCACTCAAAGCTGGGCTTAATTGATTTAGCTGGAATCAAATCACAATGGGCTTCACCTGCCTTAAATTGATCAATCAAACAACGTAGGTTTTGTGCCCATTTGGCAAACAAATGAAGGGAAAGGGTAGCCAAGTCTGGCTTTCTGTGTGGCAGGTAAACCATCCCTAAATCCCTTTCAAAAGAAATACTGGCTTGGTTTGTAAACTAGACTTCTTTTTTCTATTTTTTAAAAAATATTAAAGCCAGAGCAAAATTGTAACGACTGCTGCTTGTATTTAGACCACTCTACACTTAGGCCTTGACTGTTGCTAAGCGAAGCATTTCTTAAGTAAATTTTGCCCCATTTTACGACCTTTCTTGCCACACTGGTTAAATGAATCACTGCAGTTGTTAAGTTAGTAATATGTTTGTTAAGTGAATATGGCTTCCACATTGCCTTTGCTGTAAAAGGTGATCACTTGATCCCGGGAGGGACACTGGAACCATCATAAATACAAACCAGTTGCCAAACGTCCGAATTTTGAT
The DNA here is from genome assembly GCA_023053685.1 of Diadophis punctatus similis. Classification (NCBI taxonomy): domain Eukaryota; kingdom Metazoa; phylum Chordata; class Lepidosauria; order Squamata; family Dipsadidae; genus Diadophis; species Diadophis punctatus. The sequence continues at coordinate 213,734,445 of JALIGW010000001.1, read as the reverse complement.
TATGGTATGTGATCATGGGGATGCTGCAACCACTGTAAGTGTGAAAAACGGTCATAAGTCACTTCTTCCAGTGTGTTGTAACTTTGGACGGTCACGAAATGAATGGTTGTAAGTGGAGGACTACCTGTAGTGACAGTCAAGTTTGCACTCCCTTTCTCTTCCCCCCCCCCCACACACATAAAAGACGATAATAAATTCTCTCTAAAATCCAGTTCATTTTGATCTAATTTGGGGCAGGACTTCTTTTCTATTCTTCTTTTTCAGAGTGATGGGTCCAAGGCTCATGTGAGGGGTCCTTGGTGCTCTCTGAGTTTGGTTGTTTTCTTGCAGACATTTCATTACCCATCATCAATGCTACCCTAACACTGATGATGTTACCTACTTTGGGTAATGAAACGTCTGCAAGAAAACAACCAAGCTCAGAGAGCACCAAGGACTCCTCATTTCAAACCTGATCTACAAATATTCTTTTTTATTGGCAAGGCCCATGTTTTTTGGGACCTGGCGCCATCTATAACTTTGGAATCTGTTCTCTTCTCCCATTTCCCTATGAAAGTTTGATGGCTTTTTAAAGAAAATTAAAATGCTTTTATATTTGATTAATGGATTAGTACAGGGGCTATTTACCCAACCTTATTCTTGTATATATGGATAGTTTATAGGTTAGTATTTGTTTTATATGAATTACAAATGCATGTACATTTTTATATTCTCGGATGATACTGTTTAATATGTGTGATTGTAGTGGCTGGATAGTTAGGTTTGATTGTTAATTTGTGCACTATTTACACTGATGAATTGTATTTGTTTTGTGCCTTGGTAAAGGAATGCTGCTGCTGCTGCTGCTGCTGTTATTATTATTCCTTTTATACTATTCATATAATGGCTATATATGGAAATATATACAAATATAAGTTGATCTTAAAATCCCAAGTATTTGGTAAACCTAAACCTAAACCTAAACCTAAACCTAAACCTAAACCTAAACCTAAACCTAAACCTAAACCTAAACCTAAACCTAAACCTAAACCTAATAATAATAATAATAATAATAATAATAATAATAATAATAATAATAATAATAATAATAATAATAATAATTTATTGTCAGTGTACATATATACACAGTACACCCATACAACGAATATGTCCCAATGGCATACCTTCACAGAGTTGATTTTTGACATTTTGAATTCATTGTTAGTTTTTAACAAAATAAAGGCAGCTCTTCCATAATTTCTTTTTGTGCAGCTCATTTTGTGGTTCCAATGTGATAGTTATGGTCTGTTATGCACTTCTAAAACTTTGTCATGCATAAGACTGTTACTGATCTATTACCATGAGTTTATTACCCTTTCACACTTTAATTTATTCACTTGGCACTTCTGTGATATTGAGATGTTATTCTATTCATTTTCCCACTTAAAGCAAATTAGGGCTTGAAACGTACCCTTTCTTGCTTGGGAATAAGCTATATTTGAACACTGAATAAACATGCATAGGAGGCACAGCATGTTAAAGGAAGTGAAAAATACATAAAGACATCTGAGACTCATAATAATGTATTTATGTCTTTTATTAAAGTTTTTATATGAAATTACATACTGAAAGTATCTAACTAGCCTTCCAATACAATATTGATCAAGAGAGATTGACTGTAATGTAACTGAAAAGAAATACAGCTTGGCCTTCACTTACAACCATTCAAAGTTACAAAAATAAGTTACTTTTGACTGTTTTTCACACCTACAATCGTTGCAGCATTTTCATGGTCACATGATCAAAATGACTGCTTTGTGTTTGTGATGCTACATACAACAGCATATAAAAGTACAAACTAATGGTCCAGATTTAAGCTTTCTTTCCAAGTAGATTTTTAATACAAGACAAAAATTCATTGTATCTGTGTGGAGGGTGGAAACTTTCCTTTAAGCTGCATTTTCCCATACTAATTTTTGAAAGAAATGAGTTTTAAAATCCTATGTGCAGTTTGAGATGTGCTTATTTAAGTAAAAAAAATAGCCACCTGGATTTTGTTACATAATTTGATAATTGAGGCATAGTTCAAATACTTTTGTATTAAAGGCTAAATAGCACAGCTTGGCTATCACTCTTAAAAAGTATAGCCTCTTGCAAAATTCAGGAAAGCTGATATGGATGACCATTGTACTGTACCTTAAATCATGTAGAATCACTTGTCTAGATAAATTGAACTCCAGTCTTTATAGGCTTTATATGGTATACTGATTTGTTCAAGAAGACAATAAGGTTTAATGCTCACATGTCATGGTAATGTTCAAAGCACTTAAAATCTGTTCAGTTATTTCTTGTCTTTGTATAGATACTGAGGTAACCAAAGAATTGGCATTTGTCCAAGAAGACATGAATAACAGAGGGCTTGTGGTTCATATTTTCTTTCTAAGCAGGTACCCAGACAGAGAAAAAAATTGCATCTGCAAAATTTAAAAGTGATCAGCTACATAGTTTCATAAGATGCATTAACCCATGATGTAATTTGGTTAGGGGTTAGCCTGTATGAATCATTACCAGGTTTGGTTAAGTCAAACCATGTTACTAAGGTGAACTCAGACTCAACTTTATAAAATATATGCATACGATGGAATCAATAATGATGTTTCTTATATCATGCAAATATGAAACAGATAGTTATTGACTCCACCTTACACATAATAGAGTGGTGACTCAAATAAAATATATTATTGTAATATCTTATTAAGGTATAGTCTTCATACCTTATAGTGGAGTTTATAGCTCCAAGCTGATGTAAGTTGATACATTTCATACTGTTAATACAAGGTCTCTGGGATGAACATTCAGTAAATAATAGTTTTTCATAAGGAAAATAAAGATGTCCTAGGTCTAGGAGATACAAGTCAAACCTAATATATTATGGAGCTAAAATGTGTGTCTCATGTTACTATTAGATAATGCTCACCTATCCTGCTAGACAATCAGTGTATAAATTATATATCCCTCTAGCTTCTAGCCAGAACATTATTTGTCTTGAAAATAGATAGATTTTTAATATTCATAAAGTTTCACAGGCATCACTTTCCCATTCTTGCCAACCTATCTCATTTTCTCAAGAAAAAAAGGCTTATCATGGGAATAAGAAATAATACTAGGTTTTGGTCAGAATAAGACATTTATCAGTTCCTTGTTTCTCCATTGCAGTCATTAGCGCTTAGTAGGAATTTCATTTGACATTGTTTATCCAAGGTATAGATATAAATCACATTCTTGCTTTTTGTGTTTTAATAAAACTAGTGTAGCTGCTTAAGAATTCCTTGGGCTTTATTGTGGTTACTTCTAGTTCCCCCACAATCTTCTTAGCAGTAACAAATAATTATTAATTTATTATTTATTTTATTAATTCATTAATTCATTCTTTAATCTATTAATTAATATTAGTAACAAGTAATTTATGAATAATCTTCTATAGTAGGGGTACTCAACCGCCAGCCACAGAAAAGTGTCGGTCTGTGGCGTGTTAGGAACTGGGCTGCGTAAGCAGCAGGTGAGCAAACAAAGCTTAATCTGTGAATATGCGGGATCTAGATTGTGTGCAAAACCATCCCCCTCCTCAGTTTGTGGAAGACAATTTTTATTCCGAAACCAGTCTCTGGTGTCAGAAAGGTTAGGGACAGCTGCTCTATAGCACCTACTTTCTGGAACACCATCTGATATTAGGTTAGCCTTGATTTTGTTGGTCTTTGTGGGCTGTGATGGCGCAATGGTTAGAATGCAGTACTGCAGGCTACTTCTTCTGGCTGCTGGCTGCCTGCAGTTCAGCAATTCGGTTCTCACCGGCTCAGCCTTCCATCCTTCGGAGGTCGGTAAAATGAGGACCCAGATTGTTAGGGGCAATATGCTGACTCTGTAAACCATTTAGAGATGGCTGTAAAGCACTATGAAGCTGTAACAGTAACAGCTGTATATAAGTCTAAGTGCTATTGCTTTTGAAAAGCCATTAAAAACTAGGTATTTGCCTAGGAACAAACAAGAGTCAGGAAGTTAGTTGAGCCTAACTAGTTTCCCTAGTTGCCATAGTACGTTTTTGTCTTTATCTTTAGTTTTCTTCTTATATTAATGGTGGTTTGGTTTTTAGATTCTGTTAGCTGCCCAAACTTGCAGTTGAAATCAATAAATATTGTGATTTGCAGTTTGGGAACCTGGTCCTTCTCTAACCCTCTCTTTGTGGGTCTTCTACTTGATTATTGTTTTGGATATGATGATTGCTAGTATGCTATTGAAAAAATTAAAAATGCCCCAACCCCCAAAGTACCATAATCCAGAACATTATTATAATAAGTGGTTGTCCAATTTCTTCTTAAAAACCTCAGGTGGTGATGATTAAAGAACAAATGATAAGGATGAAGGATCACATCCCAAACACCCTTCAGAGAATTGAGACTTTGCTGGTTTCTAGAAGGCCATCACCAAAGGGGCCAGGAGTCTAATTATCAAGAAGGAGGCTAATCCAAAAAATAGGCACCATTGATGACTTTTTAAGCTGAGCCTCTTTCATCTCTCAAAAGTGGGCACCATTAGTAGCAGTTCTTTAGTGCAGTGGTCCCCAACCCCCGGTCTGCGGCCCGGTACCGGTCCGCAGAACAAATGGTACCGGTCCGCCCTGCTACTGCTTCTTCTGTGCAGCGGCGGCGGCGGGTCCTGCGACTTTTGCGAGTCCCGATAATAAGCGCAGGGACGGGACTCCTGCGTCTGCCGACGTGCCCCAGCCCAGCTAATCAGCGTGGGGGCGGGGCTTCTGTTGATTTAATAATCAACGCGACGCCGCAACCCCCCCCCCCAGTGGGCCGCAGAAAAATTATCAAACGTTGACCGGTCCACGGCAATAAAAAGGTTGGGGACCACTGCTTTAGTGGACCTCTTTGGTTGGATACATATGAGGTTCCATGGAAACTAAAGTATTTTCTCATAATTATTCAGGTTTCTCTTTATATATTATTGTTTCATATTGTTGTTGCTAAATATATGTGCCTTTATATTTGAAGGCTATGCATTGAGGTCTGATGTGGTATAACTATTGGTACCAAATACGCCTGGATAATTGATAAGTCTTACTTCAGCTCACTGTGTGAGCACAATATATAGTTGCCCAGAGTTGCTTTATGAGATGGGCAGCATATAAATTTAATAAATAAATAAAAATAAATATTATGAATGTTGTGCAGAATTTGGCAGGAAAACATTATCCATTGTATCCCAGTCATCAATTCATTGATTAATTTTCTCATTTTCACTTGAATAAAATAAAATTACAAATATATTGGAACTAATAGTTTGATTTTACAAACAATGTATAATATATATATGACAAGGTACCGAGCCATTTACTGACACCAATGTAGAATCTAAAAACACCTTTTTATGTTTTTAGTCTACATCAACCATTGGCTAAAGCAAAGCATACCATTTCACTGAATAATATATGATTAGTATTGGAATATTTTTTTATTTTTCTGTATAGTATAGAATATGCATTTTCTCTTTATGTATGTGTTGGGAGAATATAATAAAAATAGGGGCTGCATGTTAATCATGAGATGGCATTAAGGTATAAAATGCAAACTATATAACCTATATAATAGCAAACAGAATGTATAACCAATGTATCAGGCAATTGCTTTAAAAGGCATATTGAGCAGAAAGACAAGTCTTTGCAAAATAAAAAGGGTTGAACAGCACACTGAATATAATAATAATAGAGTGGACACTTTGGCTCCTATAAAAAGGATCTCTATAGTTTTGGGGTAGCAGCCAATAATGCCTGCTCTTGCCTCTGATTCAGGATGTTTGGTAACAATAGCAGACAAAAGAGAAATAAATGGGATAGAAAGAAACAGGTATAGTCTCACCCAGTACTTGCATTATAGATCGAGTGGTCTAAGCTCTCTACTGTACTTTTGATTGCATTTTGTAGCTATTGTAAAAGGAGATGTGACATTCAGTAGTTAACACAAAATTATTTGTGTTATAAAAAAGGAAATAGCATTTCCTGGATTGCTAGTACAGGAATTTTCTCTGAATAATTCCACAGGAATAGGCTTTCTTTTTGTTTTCTTTTTTAAATCAGGATGACTGCTGGAGAGGAACCATTTGAATACTTCCTGCCTGCTTGCAGCTATCTGAAGCCTAACAAACAAATTCAACAGAAACATCTCTGATCTCTCTCAGAATCTTATCAGATAAATAAGGGAACTTGTTTCATGTCACTACAGTCTCACTAAAAACAAGATATGTCACTAGAAGGCAAAATCATGAAACTGCGGCTCACTTACTTTAGCCATGTCATGTGGGGAAATTCACTGGAGAAAGCAATTATGTTTGGAATAATTAGCGTTAAAAGAAAACCAGGCCATCAAAGAACATGGTGGCTGGAAACCATCAAATCTGACACCATTTGAAAAGCATAGAAAACCCAAAGTAGTGCAAGGTCAGAAAGTGTGGAGAGACTCACCAAGAGTCACACATGATTGAATAGATATCATCATCATCATCATCTCAATAAAAATTTTAGTTTATAGCTAGGGTTGCTTTTAGGCCTGATTTTGCTGTGGGGGCTCTCTGTTAAGAATGATCTTGCCATGATATCCACATTCTGGCAGGTTAGGGTTAGGGTTCGGTAGCTCAGTTGTAATCCATGAGATTATTAGAGATCTTTATGAAAGTCAGGAAAAAAGCTGTGGAGAATGTTTTGTTAATAATTCAAATATTTAATACTGGAAACAGGAACAGCATATATGAAATACAAAATCATTTCTTTAACACTTTGTTCCAAATCAGCCTTCCACAGTAAGGGCATCTTTTCTGGATGTGTGGACTTCATTTACAGAATACCCAACCAATATGGCTATTCCTAAAAATTCTGGGTGCTGAGATCCATAATCTAGCTCAGTGTTTCTTAACCTAAGCAACTTTAAAATAAGTGCAGTTCAGCTCTGAGACTTCCCCAGCCAGCATGTTGTCAAGATTGAGAAACACTAAGCTAAAGGATGCCCAGATTATAGTCTGAGCAAGTACAAGAAAAGTAGGCAATGTTTTTAGCCAAGAAAGCATGTTCTATCTGTGGGAGGGGACCTTTAATTTTACAAGCAATCCTTATTGTTAGAATTACTCAGTGAGCATGAGAGAGAATGACTGCCTGTATAGTGTTGGTGGCACATATATTCAATAAGTGTGTGTGTGTGTGTGTGTGTGTGTGTGTGTGTGTGTGTGTGTGTGTGTGTGTGTGTGTGTGTTGCCATTAACAAAATCTTGCTCCCCCCAATATGTTTTGGTAATGGTAAAGAACTTAGACTCTTAGAGCATTGGGGGGTGGGGTCCCATAATCGGCTATAGATCTCTAAAAACTTACCGTTTACAGCAGAGAGAAAATATCTTAGTAGCTGCTTTGGCAGCTGAGCTGAGAGAGCTCTGTGATCAACCATAAACTTGTTTCACTGTAGTGACAGAACAGCTGTTAACACATGTAAAGGCTGAACAGCCCAGTTAACACTCATGCTTTCATTAACAGTACAGCCGTGAGAGAGAGAGAGAAAAAAGAATCTTAGACCTTTGCACCTAAGAATAGGCAATGGTTGATCTTCCAGATGCTGATAAACCTGTTCCCAGCTGCCCTAGTCAAAATGGGTAATGGTGGAGAAATGATGGATACCTTACAGAGGGCTATGTGTTGCAAATATTTGGTGTACATTGAGAATAGCAGTGGGCATGACCTGTGAAAATGGCGAAGAATAATTCTGATCAGCCCATTCCCTAGTGCAGTGATGGTGAACCTTTTTTCCCTCGGGTGCCGAAATAGTGCGCGCACGCGCTATCGCACACGCGTGCGTGCCCACACCCATAATTCAAAGCCCCCCACTTGCCTCACCCCCCTGCGCATGCGTGCATGACTCCCCCACTCCCCTGTTTCCCGACTTCCAGTGGGCCCAGTAGGCCCGTTTTCTGCCCTCCCCAGGCTCCAGAGGCTTTTTTAGAGCTTGGGGAGGGTGAAAACGTTCCCCCTGCCACCCCGGAGGCCCTCCGGAGGCCAAAATCGCCCTCCCAGAGCCTCCGTGCAAGCCAAAAATCAGCTGGCGTGCACGCACATGCACGCTGGAGCTGAGCTAGGGCAACGGCTCGCGTGCCGGCAGATATGGCTCCGCGTGCCACCTGTGGCACCCGTGCCATAGGTTCGCCATCACTGCCCTAGTGAATGGAACACTACTATTATTATTATTATTATTATTATTATTATTATTATTATTATTATTATTATTATTATTATTATTATTATTATTATTATTATTATTATTATTATTATTAGGTTCTTCTATGCTGCCCTACTCCCTAAGGACTCAGGGCGGCGTACAACATTTTAAAAGAACACTAAACAATAAACATTCATTTAAAAACAATTTTAAAATATTAAAAAAGTTAGAAAAACGTTCAACAACATACATACTGGGGGAGATCTCAGATAAAAACTAGTCTCAAACCCCTGCCTGCAGGAAGAGCCATGTCTTGACGGCTTTCTGGAAGGCCAGCAGGGTGGGGATAATTCGGATCTCTTGGGGAAGTTGGTTCCAGAGAACGGGGCCCCCCTCAGAAAAGGCCCTCCCCCTAGGGCCCACCAGCCGACATTGCTTGGCTGACGGGACCTGGAGGAGGCCAACTCTGTGGGCCCTAACCGGTCGGAGGGAAGTATGAGGCAGAATGCGGTCCCGGAGGTAACCTGGTCCTAAGCCATGTAGGGCTTTAAAGATGATGATCAACACCTTGAATTGTACCCGGAGACCAATGGGCAGCCAATGCAGCTGGCGGAGTATAGGTGTTAGGTGGGTGTACCTTGAAACACTCACCACAGCATGCGCAGCCGCATTTTGCACCAGTTGGAGTCTCCGAATACTCTTCAAGGGTAGCCCCATGTAGAGCGCATTGCAGTAGTCCAATCGAGAGGTGACAAGGGCATGAGTGACCGTGAGCAGAGCCTCCTTCTCCAAGTATGGTCGCAATTGGTGCACCAGGCGAACCTGTGCAAAAGCTCCCCTAGCCACAGCTGTAAGATGTTGGTCTAATTTTAGCTGTGGATCTAGGAGGACTCCCAAATTGCGAGCCTGTTCCGAGGGAGTTAATTTTTCTCCCTCAAGAACCAAGGAGGGACAGTTGTCATAGTCCTTAGGAGGCAATATCCAGAGCCACTCAGTCTTGTCGAGGTTGAGTCTGAGTCTGTTTCTCCCCATCCAGGTCCTAACGTCGTCCAGGCATCGGCACATTACATCGGCTGCCTCCCTGAATTGAGACGGGGTGGTAATGTACAGCTGGGTGTCATCAGCATACTGTTGAAAACTCACCCCGTGTCTACGGATGATCTCCCCCAGCGGTTTCATGTAAATGTTGAACAGGATGGGCGAGAGGACCGAGCCCTGAGGCACCCCACATGTCAGGGGCCTAGGAGACGACCTCTGCCCTCCTGTTAACACCAACTACATCCTATCGGCGAGATAAGAGGAGAACCACCGTAAAACGGTGCCTCCCACTCCCAACTCGCCGAGACGATGCAGAAGGATACCATGGTCGATGGTATCAAAAGCCGCTGAGAGGTCAAGTAGCACCAGGATGGAGGAATTTCCCCCATCCCGGGCTCGCCAGAGATCATCCATCAGGGCGACCAAGGCAGTTTCTGTACTGTAGCCGCGCCTGAAACCAGACTGATAGGAGTCTAGATGATCCGTTTCCTCCAATAGTCGCAGAAGCTGAGTGGCCACCACCTTCTCCACAACTTTACCTATAAAAGGTAAGTTGGAGACCGGACGAAAGTTCTTCAAGTCCACTGGATCCCTCCCTAAAAGAAGCGGTGACCACCGCCTGGATCCAGCCACATGCCACCTCTCTGCTGGCCGAAACCAGCCAGGAGGGGCACTAGTAGTTCTTGGTTTATTTAAGAATCTGTCTCTTAAGCAGACTGATAGATATCTAGTATATTTAGTATCAGGAATTGAAATTGCAGCAGTGAGACATGAGAATAGAAATTCAAGAGTCTTTTGTAGCTCTAATGGCGAACCTATGGCACGCGTGCCACAAGTGGCACATGGAGCCATATCGGTGGGCACACGAGCTCAGGTCCGGCCAATAGAAAGGCTCTATTGGGCAGAGCAAAAAAATCGACCTTCCGGTTCAACCAGAACTTGGCAAATGGGCCATTTTCTGCCTCCAGAGGGCCTCCGGTGGAAGGCCGTTTTCTCCCTCCCCAGACTCCTCTGAAGCCTGGGGAGAGCAAAAAACGGGCGTGCCATCGCTTGCTGGGAGCGGGGGGGGGGTCACGCACGCATGCGCGGGGGGCACATGGAATTATGGGTGTGGGCACGCACACGTGCAACCCCCGTGCCCCCACCCCTTTTGGCACATGAAACAAAGGTTTGCCATCACTGCTCTAATGTGTTTCTGTAGTGTTTATCACTTATTATTTTTCCATTCTTTTGCACTCGCAGTTCAGATTTACTGTATGCATGAGAGGGCAAAAAACAACTTAGTGCTTGGATTCATATTAAGACTTAATGACATTTATTTGTTTGGGCATAACATATTGTGCGAACACTGCAACTATGTTTGGCTGAACTGGATTTCTCGTTTATTGTGCACTGAGCCAACAGAAGGAACTGGATTTTTGCTATGCTATACAATTTTCCTCAGGACTTCCTTTACAAAGGAATCCAAAGCAGATGCATGTGCCCTTTTCTGAGGCTAAGGTTAAATAATTTGTGTCATAATAATAATAAGATTTCCTTTTGAAATTTACTTGTACTTTTCTTTTTATCTTGCCACTGCAGGCTATCTTTCCAGCATGTGTGTTACCATCAAAGATATCGCCTCTGATAGAAAAAATTAGTGATCAGAAGGACTTCAAGAAGCTGTTGAGAACACGAAATAATGTTTTGGTGCTATATTCCAAATCTGGTGAGTGTTCTTCAGTTTAAAAATATTTTAAGGCTAATTAGTATTTAAACAAACATGCTAAGCGATTGCCTAGATGAGAAGATAGGAAAATCAGGAAAGTGTTTCAAAATCAAGATTTTGCACAACACTTCTACAGGACCTGCTTCAGAAACTAAAACTTGCAGATAAAATTTAGAGTGAGTTTATATCAGTAATCAATTCTTCTCTGGTTACTTGATCTGTCTTATAATGTTGTAAAATTACTTATTTTTTATTGTTATATCTATAGCACTTCTCTTTCAAAAATACCTGCACAAAGTATGTAACCAATAACTATAGAGATAGTTTTTAAACATATTTGCAGCTATTTTATATTGAGGCACTTTTCCTACCATTCTGCTTGGTTTTTCCAGAAAGAGATAGTTGCTTTTATTTTATTTTTTTATTTCTTATTTTTATTTTGCTGTATTTTAACCTGCATTTCCACTATCTAGGTTTATGGTATCAGCCTTATGTGCATACAACAGATATCTGCTTGCTTTTCTCCTTAGTTTTTATTCATGTATTTATAATCAAGTTTCTAGGTCATCCAACTCCAGTGATTCTGCATGGCTTAGCATAAAGAACCAATAAAATTAAAATCAACCCCAAAAGATACTGACATTTGCTCCCCCCAACAGAAGTAGAAACTCACACACACACCAAGCATTCTAACCTAAGGTCTAGGGGACATATTTAAATATGTCCCCTAGACCTTATTTAAATATTTAAAGGCTCTTTGAAAAGCTGGTAAGGTGGGGATTGTGCAAATTTTTGAGGGGATGCTGTTCAAGCAGCAGGTGGGGCAACAGACAAGGCCTGTTTTCTGTGCCTTGGTAGATGAAATTACTTAATCTTCAAATCCAAGAGAGACCCAACTCTCAGTTCTAACAGAAACCATAAGAGACACAAAGTCCCTCAAAATAATTAGCCCCTGTGCCTATTTGGCAAACAGGTAACACTTGTTTTAATCCTACACGGTTAACTTGTTTATTTACGCCTATTTATGCATTTCTATTGTCATGTGCTTTGCATTATCTGATGCTTCATCAATTCCTATTAACCTCTTGCCTGCTAGCCACCCACCTGCTGTCTCATTCTGTTATTATGAACTTGCTTAAGCCAGCATTGCTTCTGCTGCTGTTTGTTTTCTTCTTCCACCTCTATCCCCTTTTCTGCAGTGCAGTTTTTCTTCCACTTTTTTTTAATCATCCATAACAGATTGTGAACTGCTCTTAGCAAGATAGTTTGCATGAACCTGGCCCATTTAGAACACGGGTTAATTACACTTATGTATAGTTGTTATGATGTATACTTGGCAAGAAGATGCATTTCTGCCCGTTAGCTCAAAAATTAGATCAAATTTAATGGCCTGGACGCCTTCTCCTTCACACTTCTTTTTTTTTTTCAGTCAAGGAATAAGAAACTAGCCAAATTATGTGTGCTTTTAACAAATGTGTTATGCACTTAGGCTTCCAACTCCAAATCACTATTTCTGAAGGAATTGTTTGTGAGCTGGGAGTGGGGGAGGGAGGGAAGGGACAACTATATCTGAGTAACTTATTTGAGGATATTTTCCTGTGACAAACTGGCTTCTCTGAATTTCATACTTGTCTGATACTACAATAAATCAGTTAGTGAGCAGCATTTGATTCAACAGGAGAATTTTGTGGAATCCCTGGTACCTGAAAGTAGTATTTCTCCCTGTTTTTGTGAAGACAAGTTTGGCCTTTCTTGCAAATTTGTCTTTATTAATTAAAAATAGAAAACAACAATTGCTTGCTTCAAATGTCCTTCCAGACTATAATTGCAGAACTTGAACTGTGGCTTATACTAATATAATTATTGTAACTGCCACAACCATTGTATGTGCTAGATTTGATGGTCATGAATTATGATATGGTTGGTCTTATATCTGACCTGACAAATCATGGTCAAGATAGCAGGTTGCTGAATTTTGGAATAGGAAACAATTCTTATTATTTCCTCACCTGAAAGTGGTGAGTAGCTATAAAACATGATTCGCGTTACACTCTATCAAACATAGGCTTGCATTTATGAAGGCACGATTTAATGTGTTCCCCTCAAATGTCATCGACAGTAGGCTCTTGGGGGGAGTAAAATCCACCTATTGTACATGTGATGGCCGATCCCCGGAATCTCTGCTCGATATTACATTTGTATGCCCCCACTATCGAGATAAGATCAAGATTCATCTCCCCTATTTCCCAGAGATTCCCTGGTTCACCAGATCTGTTCAGCCTTTATTTCCTACTCCAGGATATAGACCCTAATATAACCTCAAAGGTGGCAAAAAAATTTGCTGCAGTCGTGGCTGGAAAAAACGGAGGAAAAGACGGGTAACCCCTACGGCAGAGGATCACTAGTATTGACGGTATAGATTGTAGTAGATGGTGTACTGTCACATGATCTATCTATATTTGTAAAATTTACCCCCCTTATGTGTATTTTAAATTGGACTCCGACCGCAATAAAAGCTATCTATAAAACATGATTTACATTGAGCTTGCAAGCTCAAATCAAAGTTGGATTTCTGTGATGATGTACATACATATGTAGATAGATAGGCCAACAAATAGATATGAGTTTGGATTTGAACTTTTTTAAAAAAAGTTAAATTAGAAATATGGATAATTGTACCATGAATAGATCATTCCATGAATAGAACACCAATTTAAGGAGGTCTTGCTCAGATTAAATATGCATGTTCTGATGTATGTATGTATGTATGTACGTATGTACATACATACTTATATATGTATGTTTTGTATTTCTAGGCCACTCATCTCCCTCCAAAGGGATTGTCGGGGGTGTACAGTACAATATCAGCATATAATACAATATATAAAAGTAAAGTTAAAATATTGAAGTTAATTTTGGATTACAATTTTAAATATAAACATTTCAAAAAAACAAAAAAATTCCAAGAAGGCCATTTGACCCTGGTAAAATTGGTTAATAGAGACTGAAGGAGGGCTCTCATGGCATCAAACAATCCCATGATGGCATAATCCTTTGTGTCTCCCAGGCAAGGCTTTAACCACATTTCAGAGTGCCAGGAGAGTGGGGGCCTGCCTCATCTTTTGGGGAAGGATATCCCATTGTGTGGGGGCAACAGCAGATATGGATCTCTTCCTAGACCCTAGGAATTTAGTTGGGATATAGACCATATAACATTTTTCTGGCTCACGTCTTCCAAGGTGGGAGCCAGTGCGGAATAGGAAAGCTGTTGTCCGCAGCAATGGCTAAGAGAAAGTACAGGAGAAAAAAACTTTAGGAAGTTCAGTGGGGCGGGCGAGTTGGCTGATGGAGATGCCATGCTTGAAATGCAGTGTCAGCAGCTAAGGGAAGGAAGGTGCTAGGAAGATTGGGGAAATGGATAAATGGACTTGGTTGGGTAATGCAATGCTTTAATCCAGATGTGGAGGTCAAGAGGAAGGAAAGCTGTCACAATGTGATTTTTTGATTGTCAGCTGTACTCATATGTCAGACTTTATGACCTAGAGGTTAATAGCAAAGTAAAGCAGTCACGTGAAGAGTGATCTGCGCATATGCACATTCCTTTTATTCTCCATTACTCTTCTTATGCTGTCCTTCGTTGGAGAAGGACCTATTCTTAGATTGTCAAGATGTAGTCATTAAGATTTGTTGTTTTTGTATTCTTTTTTTTAACTGAAATAAATATCTTGTTATTTAGACTTTTACTCGCGTTTTATTTTGTCAAAGATTAGTTTCCAAAGGAAAAGATCCATCACCTCTAAGATTTATTTTCTCATCCTAACAAAAGCTTTGGTAAGGCTTTGGTAAGGTTGTTGGGTGGTTAGTGAGGAGGAGGAGAAAGGAGACAAGCTTGCATTATTTGCTGCACAAGAGTCTCTTTGGAGTTTATTTTGGCCAAAACATGCAACAATGAAGTTGTTCAGGTGTTCAGTTTGGCCGAACTGTAACCTGTTCAGAATGGCTCAGCTGAAGTGCTACACCATAAGCTGTTTGTTTTGTATGTAAAACAAATACATTTTCTGTTTCATTTGCATGTTTAAGCAAAACCTTGTCAAACAATGTACTAAATTACACAAAAATTGTTTGTGCAAATAGAGAAGCTGAGATAGTGAGATGGGAGGTGCCTAAATTTGATGAATAGAAACTATTGAAATAGTTATTAGGGAAAGGCATAGCTTAGAAATGGCTTCTGGTCCAGCCAGGCTCCCACAAGGAACTATAAACAATTACATTGGTGCTATGAAATAATCAGCTACAAGATAAATGCAGGGGGGGGGGGAAATGCAACAGAAAACCAGTTCATCTACAATATCTAGAAAACACATTCAAACATATTCTGAAAAATCTACATAAGTCATCCTGGATACTATCTCTTTTTTTTTTTATGGTCCTTCGGTAGTAGGCAAAAAGGCTGCAAATTGCAAGGAAGAGGGATAAGATTTTTTCTTTTCTTTTTATTGTGAACATATCTGAAGAAGCTCTATGCATCTTTGATGTATGCTGCTTTTTGGAGGTTGCTTTTTAAATATGTCGCATTAAACTCTTTTAGAAAGAGTAAGTGATAACACGGTTGTAGGCATGCTTATGCTGACATTAAATTCACATTATGTTCTATCAAGTTTATTTTCTAATAAATATATTGGTTGGAACAGAATAATGCACAACTTCCAGTTTTCCACCTAGTGTGGTTAGATAACTTTATTTTTTTATCCGTTCATTTGTGAATAAAATTTTAAATTCTTGGATGCTATGAACTAGAAAGTCATAAAAATGACTTCAAAATAAATTAATGTATTCAGGTAGTTTAAAAGTTAAAAGAGTCATAAGTGATACTTTAATTAAGAATGTTTATAAAGCCAATACAGTATATTATTCCCAATGAGGACAAAAAATGGAAATTATTTTACACAAAGTATACTTCAGTGAACCTGCCAGTTTGTGTAAGGGAAATTACCTTAGCTGAGATCATTGCTTTTTTCTTTATGTGGTATAAAACCAAGCTATCTAACACTGAAATTTGAAGATACGTTGTCTGAGGAAAATCTGCAGCAAATAGATGGTGATTAACAGTCTTCTGGCTATTTGCCAACCCAGTGTACCCTTTAAAGGTAGCTTCAGTTTTTCCTGCATGTAACCTGCCATATTTGTATGGCAGTAGTCTTAGTGGCTAAGATGCTGAGCTTGATCAGAAGGTCGGCAGTTCAGCGGTTCGAATCCCTAGCGCTGCGTAACGGAGTGAGCTCCCGTTACTTGTCCCAGCTTCTGCCAACCTAGCAATTCAAAAGCACGTAAAAAATGCAAGTGGAAAAATAGGGACCACTTTGGTGGGAAGGTAACAGCGCTTCGTGCACCTTCGCCGTTTAGTCATGCCGGCCACATGACCACGGTGATGTCTTCGGACAGCGCTGGCTCTTCAGCTTAGAAACGGAGATGAGCATTGCCCCTAGAGCTGGAAACGACTAGCACTCATGTGCGGGGGAACCTTTACCTTTTAGTCTATGTAATAACACCTGAAGTTTCCTCCCAGTTCTTTGGAAATACACTGAATTTTCCCCCTTCATAGGGCTGTGATTCTAGAGCTAAACAGGTCTGTTGTCATATGTGTATAAAGTCGGCTTGGCAGGGATTGTAGACAGAGTCAGGCAAAGTGTGTTGCATCCCCCTACATTTTAATTTTCATTTCAGATAAGGAATTTTTAGTATCTGTGAACTATATCATGTGTTTCTTTGCTTGCCTGTAGTTATTATTCAACAGCATACGACTTTAGGAAACAACATAGGAGAAGATAATTTAAACCGTGTAATTACACTTAAATTTTTGGAGGGCTATTTTTCTTCCATAGAAATGTTTAACATTTGAAGTTTTTGTAGGCTTAGTTTCTGTTTCTCATCACTATGCTAGGGGTCTCAGATTTCCACAGGACTGCTAAGTCTGGGGAGCTGTCCAACAGGTCAGGCATAAGGTTAGAATAGCATGAGAGCTGTCCAGCTCAAGAGTTGTAAACTGAGGAGCTGAGAAGAGCCAGGTATAGCATTAGGTAAGTAGCTTTGTAGTTAGTGCTGTTGCTGTTCTGTTCTCTGTTATACAGGTCCCTCATCCACAATAAGTATTGGGTGACACATTTTCCTCACGAGGACAGTTCAGAAGAGAGAAACACTTAACTTGCACCCCATGGAGAAGGGGTGTTGGTCTTACCTGATACACCTCTCCTCTTGGGGTGGAGCTAGCATTCAGCCCCGCCCATTTTTGTTTTCCAGACCCGCTCCTGTAGGTTAGGTCCAGATCTTGGCGGCAGTCAGATGGGTTTCGGGACTCTTTTCTCCATAATGACATTGGTTTGTGTTTTCGCCACGTCGGGTCTGTTTTCTTCGGCTTCGTCAAAGCTGGGGCCAAGATTGCGGACGGAGCTTCACAAATGATTGAGACTCAGTCCTCACTCTGATTGGATGAGGACAACCCACTCTGAATGCTAGCTCCACCCCATGAGAAGAGGCACATCAGGTAAGACCAATGCCCCTTCTCATAAATATCACATTGAGCTATTGTAGGACAGAATGCTGGGTGGCATGGACCTTTTGATATGATATAGTGGAGCTATTTTTACATCTTTACAGACAAAATAGCAAAATGAATAACTAGTGAGAAAAAATATGGACAATAAATAAACCTTTATAGTTCTTCAGTGTAAAAAAGATATATTCAACTTGGATATGTCAAAATATACAGGAAAGATAGGAAGAACCATGCAATTAATTCTGTGCACTAAAAATGCTTGGGGTTTGTAGTTTATCCACAGAAACTTTCTGTCAAGTGGCAAGGTACTTTTGAGATGACTTCAAGAATAATTTGTGAAATGAAACAGTCTTCTATTCAAAAAGGCAGGAAAAATGTCTCGCTGAGCATGTTCAAATGCTGTTTCAGATCCCAGCTGCAGCAAAAGGTTATGGGTGAAGTTCACATTATATTTGGAAATATTTATTAGTTTCTAGTGCTCTCTAAAAATTCCAGTTAAAAGACAAAATGTTTTATGGAAGAATTCTGCCAAGTTGTGTTTAGATGCTTATGATTTTTAAAGTAAATATATTCCTTTTTTTCTCCCAGCGGTAGCTGCTGACAGTTCGCTCAGGTTATTATCTGATGTAGCCCAAGCTGTGAAAGGCCGCGGTACTATAACATGGATAGATTGCGGGTAGGTAATATAATGCCTTTCATTTTCCCATCTACTGAAAGCAGTTATGTCTAAACTAAGTTTTGATATTGTTATGTGAATTCCCCAGACTTACCCACTAATCTTTGACAATTGTATTCAGCATCATCTGCAGGGATGTCAAAAAAATCTGTATTGTGGTTGCCAAAAACAATGAAGGTGACATCACAGTACAAAAGAGTCTTGTATTAGAATGCCATATCTACCATCTTGCCGTTATAACCTCTAACCCCACCCCACCCACTCCCATGCCACAGATTACATTTACATGTGGATTGTTAACATGGGAGAATTTAAGAGCCACTTTGGATCAGATCAAGTGGCTAATCAGATATCTATGAGAAGAAATTCAATGTAGCTTTAAGTTGCAATAAAGATTATTATCATCCATGTTCTATGTCTGAGACATTTTAACTAATATGAACATGAAGTGTGAGATTGGGATTTACTGCTAAATGCTTGTCTGGGGAACTTCACTACTTTTTGTTATTAAATACCTACATGTAAGTGCTGACTGAGAAGTTTTGAGATTTTGGAGTTGGGCCATCATCAATAGGTGAAAACGTATTTCTACTTAAAATCTTGTAAGACTGGTGATGGAAGACCAGAGCTTGGCAACTCCAGTGGACTGCTTAGATCAGTTCAATTAAGATTCAATCCAGTTAAAGGAGAGGTCAGTACTTTATATCACATGACAAGATATCCAGAGAGAGTTGAATTTTCCCTGAAGAATCAGGTATATAGCTTGGATGTTCTTAAAGCAGGAGTGCAATTTTGGAGGTCAAAGTTCACATTTAACCTTTGAATGGTGTGCTGGGGGTTACAGTGAAAATGTAATTTTCATTCAAATTCAATTTGATTTAATTTACAATTCTTTGACACGTATTGTAACTTGGGAGCGACTGTTGGTTGCATGCAAATCATAAGAGGATCCAGGAGATTAAAGAAGAGCCCCAGTTCCTGCCATCCTAGCAGTTCAAAAGCATGCAATTGCAAGTAGATAAATAGGTACCACTTTTGGTGGGAAGGTAATAGCGCTCTGTGACGCACATGACCGCGGAAATGTCTTTGGACAGCGCTGGCTCAATCGCTTTGAAACAGAGATGAGCACTGCCCCCTATAGTTGGCAAACACTAGCAGAGTAATATCCTCAGGGACTCCTTTTTTTTTTTAACCTGGGGATTAAGATTATGTCTGTCTATGTGTCTTTCAATTCCTTAATTTCATCCTTGAAAACTCTTCGTGAATCAATTGTTTCCCTAATTTCTGAATCTAGTAGTGTAGCAATCAAGATTTTTGGGAAGGGAGGGGGTTTCCAATCTCTGAAAAGCTCTCTCCCCCTGGAATGTTCTCCCATGTTTCTAATTATTCAGTGCCACCTAATAACTATCCTGGTCTCCCAGACAATGTTGTGCATTTTAAATACTTATTTAATTACTTATTTAATTTAATAGTTGTTTTAGCTCTGCTAAGGCCTTTTAACTTTTATGCCTGGGGATGCTTTTAATCTTGATATTTGTATTCTTTTGAGTTGATACGTTAGGTTTTTAAAAATGTTTTATTAGTTAACATTGTGCTATGCACAATAGAAAATAATTTATTTTAAGAGACATTAAATAAATTAAATAAAAATTAACCTTTGTCCAAATGACATTAAATGGGAAGTATTTGGCAGGTTCTCTGTGATCCGTGCTCATTGCAGCATTTGATGTTTTGTGCCGCTAATCAAATGTCATTGCATGCCCTTCAGCAAAATCACTGTCTTATATTTCTACTTGTAACTTGAGAATAAAACCTTCAGGGGAGATGTAGCTGGATCTCAGAAACTACTACTATTCTTCCAGAAGAAATTAAATGGATTGAGTTTGTGTCTGCTATTGCTGCTTTGCAGGATACGTCCTAGTAAATAAAAACAACATCCAAATTAAATGGGGGTCTGTCTCTGTCTCTGTCTCTCTCTCTCTCTCTGTCTCTCTCTCTGCCTCTCTCTCTCTCCCTCCCTCCCTCCCTCCCTCTCTCTTTGTACTAGAATTGGTGATTTCCTATTGGAAACAATTTCCCTGAATATTGTTGGATGGAAAGCTCTATGCTCAGATTTGTTCTTTATGTTTGTGTGTGTGTGCATGCGTAATTTCCCACAAGTTGGGTTTCTTCATTCTGTCCAATTTTATCAAGCCTGTTGCAGACTATAGAAACTTCTGGATTGGCTCCCCCCTGCCCCCCCCCCACACACTGTTCTTACAAAATTGCTTCAGAGAGATTTCTTCCATTGCACGCTCACCCTGTAACTCCATGGTAGATTACACAGAAGTTTGGGGGAAGGGTATTTTTGTGAAAGCTTGACTTGTTTGACAAATATTGACAAGAAGCAGTTTGTTTGGCAGCTGTGTTCTCTGCAGCTCATAATTTTTTTTTTGTTGTCTTTTCATAATACGGTATTGAAAAAGATTTCTGAAAGGAAGAAAAAGCCTGTTCTGGAATGTGGGTGTTGGCAAGACTGTCAGCGTGCTGTGCTGGGGCTTCTGCTTCCTGCTCTTCCTGCAGCGATAACAGCTTTGCCTTTTAAGGAATTGGCCATATTTTGTTTCTTACGGTTAATATTCTGCTTGAGAGGAAAGCAATATTGTGCCTCCTACTTATCAGATTTTATTATTCCGTTCCCTCATACTTGATCCTAGCATTCGTCAACAATCTATTGTTATATTCCTACTGCTTAGTTATTGTTACTAAACATCAGTAAGCAGTCATTAATTTTGCTTACATGGTGCGTTTTTCGGGTTTTGTTTTTACAAATTTCCTCTTCTGCCCTTTCCCAAAGTAGGACAATTCCTCTGCCGTTCCTTTCTTAAATTATTTAAGTGTGGTCAGTGCAGGGCTGATCAACTAGATGGCCACACTTAACGGACTGACTAATCTCCAAAAAAAAAAAGTGAAGTTAGGCCTGGCTGGGAGAAAACTAAGAAAGCAGGTTATAAGCTCTATTAGGAAGTTAAAAAGAAAATCTCGAACGATGGCAGTGATAAATCTTTTCAATATTTCCAAAAGCTTACAGTGGGGTGGCCCTGAAGTGACTAGGAACCTACTTCAATTCTGCAGACTCTTTAATGCATGACCTGCTACCTGAATTTTATCCACATCGGCCATTTTTCCTTCATTGTTTCCTTCAGAATGTTTTCAGTTCTAGCAACAAAAGAACTGGACAAAAAGATTTGATGAACTGTACTCCATCTTTATCTTTACTCCAGTTATATATTTGCTGCAACACACAAACGTTCAAGAAGTAATAGAAGCAATAGTTGTAAGCAGGTGTTTGTCCTTCTTTCGATTTTCAACAAAAATATTTTATGGCAAATGCTGCGTTATTTCTGTTAAAGCCTTTCTCCTGAATAAACAGTTGGAAAGTTAAAGTCTTGTCATGTTATGCTTGATTTGGAACTCAGGCAACGAGAAAGCACTGTAAACGTGACTGCTAAACCAATAATCAATGTCTTCTGTCACAAAGAGAATGAGGTTATCTCCTCTTGGAAATTACACGATAAGCGCTTTCCAAAATGTCTTTTACTTGACTTTGTGTGAATAGATTTGTCCAGATTGCATGAGATTTGGGAGATAAGAAACTGAGATTGTGGCTAAGTTTATTTATTTACTTTTTGCACTATGACATCATAGGATAACCCTGACAAAGATACCATTTTTTTCTGGATAGGGAATGGCTCTATTTGTAAAACAAATCAGGTGGTCCTCACTTAATGACCACTCTTTGAAGTTATAATGGCACTCGAATGGTATTTATAACTGGACCTCATGCTTACGATGATTGCAGCAACCTCCCAGTCACATGATTACAATCCAGGCAACCGGCCCACAATTACAATGTCACAAGTTCCCATGGTCATGTGGTTGCCATTTGTGACCGTCACATTGTGACTCCAATGAGCAAAGTTACTGGGGAAGCCATCAGGAGGTCACAAATGGCAACCACATGACATCATGCTTAACAATAGCATTTCATTTGTATACAGGTAGTCCTCAACTTACAACCACAACTGAGCCCAAAATTTATGTTGTTAAGTGAGAAATTTGTTAAGTGAGTTTTGCCCCATTTTGCAACCTTTCTTTCCAATTTGTTAAGTGAATCACTGCAGTTATTAAATTAATAACACAGTTGTTATATGAATCTGATTTCCCCATTGGCTTTGCTTGTCAGATGATCGCAAAAGGGGATCTCATGGCCCTGGGAAACTGCACCCGTCATAAATATGAACCAGTTGCCAAGCATCCAAATCTTGGTCACGTGACTATGGGGATGCTGTAATGGTCTAAGTGTG
Source organism: Diadophis punctatus similis (assembly GCA_023053685.1). Taxonomy (NCBI): domain Eukaryota; kingdom Metazoa; phylum Chordata; class Lepidosauria; order Squamata; family Dipsadidae; genus Diadophis; species Diadophis punctatus. The sequence continues at coordinate 213,711,890 of JALIGW010000001.1, read as the reverse complement.
AAAAATGGTCATAAGCAACTTTTTCCAGTGACGTCGTAACTTTGGTCACTGAACGAACTGTTGTAAGTCAAGGACTACCTGCAATGGAAAGTGCTGTAACTGCACATTGTACTTTATGTCCAAGTTACTTAGTGTGAAAATTCCAGTTTCAATTACTGTTGTTAAATGAGGACTACCTGTATCAAACATTTTCTTTGAAAGCTATCTATATTTGATTAATTATGTGCCATCAAGTCGGTGCTACTCTTAGTGATCACATAAATAGATTTTCTCCATGATGATCCATTCCTATCTTACTCCTTCACTTCTTCCAGTGTTGCATCCATCACCACTATTACTGAGTCCATCCATTTTGCTTTTAGTTTTCTTCCTCTTCTCTTCTCTTTCCAGCATCATATTGTTCTCTCAAGTGCCGGGTCTTTCCATTATCTGCCCAACATAGGACAATTTGAGCCTAATCATTTGTGATTCAAGTGAAAAGTCTGGGTTTTGTTCAATGATCCATTGGTTTGTTTTCTTGGCAGATCACGGTATTCTCAGGAGTTTTCTCTACCAAATTTCAAGTGTACCAATAAAGGAGAATGTTTGTAGCTCAGGGGTCCTTGATGCTCTCTGAGCTTGGTTGTTTTCATTATCCAAACTCGGTAACATCATCAGCGCTAGGTTACCACTAATGATGTTACCTAGTTTGGGTAATGAAATGTCTGCAAGAAAACAACAACAACTTGGCTTAGAGAGCACCAAGAATTCCTAATTTCAAGTGTGTCAATACTTCATATGTCCCGCTTCTCCAATTTTCACTTCTATAAAGTCACAGGAAAGACCATTGCCATTTTTGGATTACATATTTCAAAAATACTGTAATGCTGGGTTAGGGTTACCCTAACCCTAACCCTAACCCCATCCTTCTGTCCTTTCAGACATTACTCAGGACCTGGCTGTTCCCTCAACACTGGGGTAGGGTGAGATGAGGATGTTGAATCAGAAAAGTATGGTTTTGGCACCAGGTTTTTCTGTTTTTAATTTAACATTGGTGGTTTTATATTGTTTTTATTATTATTTTATTATTTGCACTTGTATGCTGCCCACTCCACAGAGACTCTGGGCGGCTCACAACAATAAGAAATCTACATGCAAACAATAAATATAGAAAAAAACATTAAACACAATAATTATTAAAAACATTAAAAACATTAAAAAAAAACAATTTAAAAACCTCATACAATTAATACATTCATGGGGCCAAGAGTGCTCGATGTTATATTGAAATCATTGGCCCCAGGCCTGTCGACAAAGCCAGGTTTTTAGCGCTTTTCTGAAGACTGGCAGGGTGGCAGATTTTATTGGTTGTAAGCTATTCAGAACTGATTTTAGGATGGACAGCTATAGAGATGTTTTAAATAAAATAAGCCATACTCAACCAGCTAATACAATTGCACAACAGACAAAAGGAACTGTTCTACAAAGTCCATTAGGGTTAGGCAGCTTATAAATTCAAATAAATACATAAATACATAAATAAATATATAAATAGGATCTAACCTGAATTGTGGCATATGCTCCTAAAAGATGAAATTGTGGGTTAGGGTTAGGGCATAGACCACTTCATAGAAGATAGTTATCACTGCCTTCTAATTGCTAACCCTAATCTATACCGATGGAGATATTTTCTGACTCATTATCATCGCTCAACCTGACTGCCAATGGGAAAAGTAACGCTAAACATTCTGGGTAAAATAAATGGCAGTTTGTGATATTTCATTTTACTTGGGGGTGGGGTTGGAGGCATTTGTTTGAGGTCCATGTCACGATGTGAATAATTGCCAGTTGTGCATCTCTACTGTTTTCTAAGGTTTATTGTATTTATAATCAAGCAGACATGTGATATGTTTTACTACGCATGCGTGCATTCCAGGAGTTTTGTCTACTCCCACTTCCTTGCTCTTCGATGCCTGCCGGAAGGCAGACGTGAATCCATTAGCTGAGAAGATGTAGCTTATTAAGGGTTTATTTTTGTTACTTTTGTACTGAAATAAATATTTTGTTAATTAGATTTGAATCTCGGTTTTATTTTCTGAGTACGAATGACTTCGAGGAAGCAAGATCCTAAGATCGCCTCTGGTAGGAAAAATTCCTATCTGACAGTCCAGAGGCTGGCCCAGCACTCAGCTGCTCAGTTGCAAACTACTCTCCGTAACAGTATGCCTTTGATTGCCAGCTGTCAAAAGAAAAGGCTTTTGGGCTTTTAAAAAATTGCAATGCTTGTATTCTCCTTTTGAAATTCTAATAAACTGAAAGTTGATTGGCAACTTTGAGAAATGGGAAGTTGGGCCAAATGCCTCCTTTATTCTGTTACTGTTTTTTTTTACAGTTTTTTGAAAGAGGACTATGGTGCCAATAGGCTAGAGGGGGGGGGGTGTCTCGAAACATGGCAACTTTATGACCTGTAGACTTCAACTCCCAGAATTCCCCAGCCAGCATGACCAGGTGAGGAATTCTAGGAGTTTAAGTCCACAAATCTTAAAGTTGCCAAGTTTGGAGATCCTTGGGCTAAAGTTATGGCCTATTTGGGAAACTATCTTTCTGTCCCTAAGGAAAGTGAAGACTTTTACAATAAAAAAAATAATCCAAACTAACCATTCATGAGCTTGTTTGTACTGCCTAGAGAAATGTTTTGAATGTTACGGATGGCAGACTGTCCAGGTTACAAAAACCCCATGCGTGCAAGACTTTTAATGTCAAGTGCCCAAGGGCACTTAGTGTTGGTTGAGCAATATGCTCTCATGTGTAAAAGTGAAGTCAGTGGCAGAGCAGCAAAGTGGGACTTTTTTCAACAGTGGTGCCCTTCCTTCCTTCCACTAGGGAGAGATTAAAAGGGGCTGTTGCTTCCTCTAGGCTTTGCCATCTTTTTTATTTCAAGCAGGCTTTTATGCTCGATAATGAACTCGATCTCTCTTTTTCTGATTCTGTTTTGTATCATAGTAAGTGGTTGTCGGCACTTCTAGAAAAAGCAATAAAATATAAGCCTCATAAAGTGTAACCAGTATTACTGGATGGTGATCTGCCTTTTCATCCCTTCCCAAATTTGAGATTTGGGGATTTTAGTTGGTGATACTGAAATAGCATTTCAATAATGCTAATAATAGCATTATTAAGTTCATTTGAGGTAAAAATACCTCCCCCCCAGAGAAATGTCAAAGAAATGCATGTTTAAAAGTGGCCAGTTTCCTCCTTCCCCTTCTCCACAATGCCAGAGGGAGAATTTTGCATAATTAAGACAAAGTAGGTTCCATTTAAAAAAGAAAGACCCACAACTGATGTGACAGATATGCTTTCATTTTACTGCGGTTTCCTCATATTTTAATTAGAGAACTCTTGTCCAGGGATCTGATGTAGAATGATTAGCAGAACAGATGTTTGGCATTTTAATAACTTCTGATGAGATTCAAGATATCTACTGTTTGTAGCCTGTCAATTTTGAGAAAGATGGGTATATTTTGCTCAAAATTGACAAGATCTTACACATCAAATTAATATTATGAGCCAAAGGCTAAATATTAGGGCTGGCAATATAATTACTGTAATAATTGCAATTCCATAAATTTTTATGCACTTTATGCTCTCTACGTATATGTAATGTAATGTAATAAAGGACCAAAATGACCCAGATGTTGTGTTGTAATTATTGAAAGCTTTTCTTTCATACAATCCCAGTTAGCAAACAGTTAGCAAAAATCCATAAAACCAAGCAAGAAAATCTGTTAAATCCATTCAGATCAATCTGGTCCTGTCTTCATTTGGACTTCTTTCCAATTTATGGAAAGTTTTTTATTTCTTATGTTTTGGCATAATTGTAATGCTTTTGTTTTTGGAAACTTGTTTTAGTGAGACCTCCATAATGAAGGTTGTATACAAAAAAATATTCTACAAACACCTGAAAGGTTTCTAAACCATGCTATTACAATGCATGTTTGCTTTCCAGCCATTGAAGATGGTAAAGACCATTTTATCTAAATGGATCATTTTTTTCTGATTAATCTGAAGCTTTAGTTGTTTGTTCATTGTACAAGTAGTCCTCGAGTTAAAACCGTAATTGAGCCTGGAATTCTGTTGCAAGTCATGGCAGCCATTAAGCAGGTCACCACATGACCACACCCAATTTTATGATCTGTTTTTGCAGTGAACGTTAAATGAACACCATGATCTTTAAGTGAACCTGTTTTCACCAGAAGTAAATGCCCAAAACAGGCAAAAAACACCAAAAACCGAAGTGACATAATTGTGGGACGCTGCTAGCGGTCATAAATGAGAGTCAGTTGCCATGCGCCCAAAATGCAATCATGCAAGTACAAGGGTGGGTATGGCTGTTGGAACTTTGAAAATGGATCATGATGTAAGAGATGACCAGGCTGAGCCTGAGGGAGGGTTCAAGCGCATCATCAGTCTCAAGTCCCTTCATGCCCACAAAAAATCTAAGTCTAGCCCAGGGGTAGGCAAAGTTGGCTCTTCTATGACTTGTGGACTTCAACTCCCAGACTTTCTGAGCCAATCATGCTAGCTCAGGAATTCTGGGAGTTGAAGTCCATGAGTCATAGAAGAGCCAACTTTGCCTACCCCTGGTCTAGCCTATCGATGTTATTTACTGCCAATTTGCCTAGAGTGTTAATAGTTCAGATTCTTGTTTAGAGGTAGCACAGAATAAACTTGCAGCCATTTGAACAACTCTGGTTCCTGACTTCTTTCGCTTCACATATAACTAGCTTTGGGGAGGTCCATCGTAACTTTGAATGGTTGTTAATCTAGTACTATTTGTTTAAGTTGAATTAATAAAATATTGTTTTAATTTTTTATAAAAAATCCTTATAGGAGAAGAGCCATATTAGTCTATGGTGGTAAGCTATAAGAAAGAATGGTAGCAGCTTTTCTGACTAACGAAGTTTATTAAAAGGCAAGTGCCTTTTAAAAGAATTGCCAAGCTACTCTCTATAGAAATACATCTGGCTTCTGAAGTCTGTTTTTCTTTGCATTTTGTACAGAACATTTACCTGTCCTTCTGGAAGTTTCTAGGGACAAGTTTGCTGACAGAAATAGCACATTCTTTTTACCTCCAACAGCACAGTTAGATAGCAAAAAACATTAAATCACTTAACCAAACCAGGTAAAACACACAGCACAATAAAATGTAACTGATTTGATTTCCCCAAACAGGGCAGAGATGGTAAAGCATTTGAACCTAGTGACAGAGAAGGCCATACGATGATATCTCCATTATTATTATTTTTTATGGCAGTCTAACTCCAGCCCTTGGATTTCCTGCATGTCTTACATATAAATACTAATGAGGCGCAGCCATTCTGAGCTTCAAAGCCCTAAAAATTTCAGCCAGATGCTGCTGTCTGTGAATTATAATTAACCCACTTTCAGATTCATACAAAATTGAACTGGTAAGTTGTAACTTGTGCTGGTTATGGATAGGACTGATTTTAAATAGTGAAAAAATATTTGCTCCTCTTTGTACTACTTATTTGAAACTGTGGAAGGCATGGTTTAGGACCAATGAATAAATCAGTTTTTTAAAAAATTAAGGTTCTGTTTGCAGAAAAAAAGTTAAGGAAATGTTCACTTAGTAATGTAAAAAAAGGTAATTAATTGAGGAAGAATACTTAAACTCAATCTGATAATATAGAATGGAGCAAAATCTTTTAATAATGGCTGCATTGAGAGATATTTGTGAACAATGGACTCAGAAGTTAGTTGTAAAGATCCCTTCTATAATTGATAGACTAAGCGATGTTACAGAAGAGAAACAAGTTTTGCTGGACAAGACTGAAGTTGATTCAAATATGCACTTAAAAATGACAGACTAGGAGAATGATATGGAAAAGGATAAAATGTTTAATATTTAGATTAAATTGACTGATGTTTTGATAACTAAAAAGGACATACAAATAATAGACCAGAGGAATGTCTTGGATAACATTTCTATATTAGATGTTATCAGAAATTTTGTGAGAGGAAATAAAGAGAAAATGAAAAGAAACCAACTGTTGGGACACTATTTGAAGGGATTAAAGACCATTTGTTTGGAGTAAGGGCAATGAATATAAGGTTGGTTTATTTGACCAAGGTTAAAATAGCTAAGTTGCTATTTCTGGAAATTTTTAAAGGATTTTTCTGACAAGAATTGGATAATCATGTATTAAGGTTTTGTTTATACCTAAGAATTATAATGGAAATAGTTTATTTGCTGTATTTTAAATTTATTTGATTAAGGTTAAAACAGTTATATAACCTTTTTTTGACTTTTACTGACTAGATTTGAATGATGAGGTTTGAAGGACTTATGTAATGATAGATATGATATATAAACGTAAAAGGAAGAAATTCATGGTTTTATTAAATCACATTTATAATAGATAGGTTGTTATTTCTGGTAACCCCTAATGGACTTTTGCTAATTAGGATGGATGATGAGGTTTTAAAGATATGTTTATAGAGAATGAGGTAAGATACTGCAGGAAGAGATTATTGGTTGTATTTTAAGAGATAGAGATAAGCTGTTAAAGTTGTTTGCTGGAACGAAGGGGTAAGTTACTTTCTTTTTAAATTTTTTATTTTCTTTTTGCACTTTTTCTTTTTTATATTCTGCTTTTTATCTATGCAATGTAATCTTTATTAAAATTATTATTAAAATGCATTTGGATTTTATTATATTTGCTGTTATACACTAGGGGCTTTTTTCTATTATGTTTGAGCTTCCAGCAAACTTGCTAATAGTTAGAGATTATGGGAGTTGCAATCTAAAATATTCAGAAAGCATAGATTCTGTAAATGTACACTTACGAGTTGCAATATTTAACTAGTTACTGAGATATTATACAGAATAAAATAATAAGAGGGGGAAATATCTTCTTGCTTTGTTTCATAAATTGTACTAGGTATACAGAATGTCTTACAATATTTTGTTTGTTAATATTTAGAGTTTTATTAAAGATTCAGTTTTTCTCCCTGCAATTTGTTTTTACATGGATGTAAAGTTGTACCTCTTTATTTTTAAATATCCAGATTGTCGATCCCTTTACCTTAAACACTGAAAGTGATGGTATAATTTCTCCATCATAAATATGTTTTTTTAATCTTAATATGCTAGAATCTGCAGTAGGAAAGTTGACATTTCCTTACATTATTATAGAAGAAGAAGAGTCAGGCTTGGAAGTGGAGTTAAGAGAGTATTCAGTCTGGAGTCATTCCATTCTCACAAGCAATCCAAGGCCAGCTCTCTTTGAATTTCGTTCTCTCTTACCTAGCACCAATTTACTACAGATCGTTAGTTGACTAGATTCTTGTACGTAGTCTTGAACAATAAATTTCTGAACTAGAATTTCATGTATGATCCTGATTCCTTACACCTGACAATTAGTCTAAAATTAACTAAAAATAGTCACATGATGTCTCACTTAATGACCCTGGTGATTTCACTTAACAACTAAATGGAAAGCCCATCACAGTCACATGATTTTCTGCTTAGTGGCTGCAGTACTTAGCAATGGATTTGCCAGTCTCTGTACTCTCTAAGTGAGGACTTTCTGTACTGCTCTTACCATTAGGCCACTTTTTTCTAACTTATAGTCAGAATTGGGTTTCCTCATCCATTGTTCCATGTCCTGAACTCTTGAATGAGAGAAAAAAATGAGAAGGGATCCGGTTTTTTAGGTGTTTGAAGGATGCTACCATACCTCCCATTCTGCTTGTGTTTTTCAAAGTTAAATATATCTAGCTCATTGGATCTCTTCACAGAGATTATGAAGACCTAGTTTCTAGTTTTGGAAGAAAAATCCGGTTCAGTTCCAAGCCAGGAGAAAGGCGCTGAAAATAAAATGGAGGCTGATTGGCTGCAAGGAAAGAAGGTTTATTTGGATTCCAGAAACTTCATTGACAATAGCATGTTTCTGGGGTGACTGACCCCTTGGCTTAGGAATGGATGGATTTTTATAGGGTTCTGAGATGCTGCAGGAGATTGTGCAATGTAGTAAGCCTTGTGCCTTTTTTTCCAACTCCCTGAATCATTCTTAAAAATATTGTAGCCAGAACTGGCCACAGTGCTCAAAGTGGGTCTGATGAATGACAAACACAGTAGAACAATGACTTCCCATGGGTTAGATATTGTACTTTTATTCATGCAACCTAAAATTAAATTTGCCATTTTGCAGCCATGTTACACTTTATAGGTAGTCCTCGACTTATGATTGGTTACTTAACAACTGTTTGAACTTATGATAGACCTCCCAGGGGTGCTTACACCCCAGTTCTGACAATTACGCCCCAGATGAATGCCTTTTGGGTGCTTGGCAACTAGCCCACATTTATGGCTATTTGTAGCATCCTGTGGTCATGTGACAGCATTCCACAGTTTTTACTTCCAGTTTTCAGTAAAACCAGCCGGCAGCAAAAAATGGGTTTGCTTAATGACCACATATTTGATTAATAACCAGCACAAAAAAGTTCATAAAATCATATCAGTTGTGTGGGTGTCCTGCTTTACAATCATCACAATTTACAGTCATAATACATAATTAAAAGAGGAATATTTTAACAATTAAATGACACATAAGTCAGATGGGTTAGACTAGAAGACCTCCAAGGTCCCTTCCAATTTTGTATTCTGTATTCCGGGCATGCCCTATTATATTTTTAAGTTGAAGATTCCTGTAGACTTATATTCAGTTTGTAATCAATACTATTCCAAGATCTTTTTCACTAGTATGATTACCAGCCAATATTAGTAGCTACTCAGATATCATCCATTTTATACTTTTCATTTTTGTTGTTGTTTTCTTTCTGAAGGATTTTATACCTGTCTCTATTAAATTCCACTTTGTGACTTTCAGTCTATTTAATTTATCAAGATCACCCACCAAAACTGGCAGGGAAATCTACTGCATATAAATAAGCAGCAAATCTTACAGTCACACACACTAATGATGTTACCTAGTTGGATAATAAAATATCTGCAAGCAAACAGCCAGACTCAGAGAACACCAAACACTCCATAGTTCAAGCCTTAGTTACATATATTATCTTCTATTGGAAGTGTCAAAATCATTTTGAATTTTATTTCTTGTAGGGTATTAGCCAATCTTACCTAATTTTATGTCATCCGCAAATTTGATAAACATCCACCTCTTCATTCAAAGCATCAATGAAAATATTACAATAGAAATCCCAAAGCTGATACTACACCCGTTTGACACCTTTGTCCAATTTGTTGCAGAGCCATTGATGAGCACTTTAAGAATAGTTTTCCAGCCACTTATGGATCTAATTATCATGCTGTTCAGCCCACAGTTGGCTAGGTTGTTCAGCAGTGTGCGATGAGGTACAAAGACTTCGCTGAAATCAAGTTAGATCATGGCTATTGCATTTCACAATCTATTAAAAAATGAGATACAATTAGTCTGGCAAGGTTTGTTCTTGACAAATCCATTCTGATATCTAGCAATTACCTCATTTTTTTCCCCAAGATGCTTAGAGAATGATCTTTATGATCTGCTCTAGAAAATTCCAAAGTATTACTGTCAGATTAAAAGGCCTATTGTTTGATGAAACTTCTGTTTCTCTTTTTCTGTTTTTCCGTCATGTGGTATTTCATCATGTCTTCAAGGTCTGTCAGAAGTATAAGAGTTCAGACAGTAAAGCCCTGTTAATAGCATCCCTCATTAACCTTGGCTCATTCTGACCTTTTGCTTTCCTGACACTAGCTCTGTAATTCTGGATTACCTGTCTGCTCTTCCATTGTAGCTTCCTGTTGTTGTTTTTTCAGCCTTGAAAGTTGGAGAATCTTAACTCTCAAAAAAAAAATCGACTATTTGAAATAGTCCTGGAGTACAATAAACATTCTTTACTTGCCATGCATGGCCTTTTGAGCTTTTGCAATGTACTCTCAATTGCTTACTATGCTCACTGAAGTACACTTGCTTGGCATGTCACTTCATAATTTACTACCTGTTTAGTTATGCCAGAGTTCAGTGTTCGAATTTACGAGGGTTCATAATGATGGTTTTAATGCTGAATTTATAGATGAGAAAAGCAGGATTTTTTAAAAAAAAAAATAATTCAGTGGTTTATACTGAAAGATGTGTCACTCTAATGGTAGGAGCATCAAGTGTTTCAGAGAAGGTGTTTATAATTATTTTCATAAGTGAAGCTGATTTATCTGAGGGGCCTGCTTGAGTTTAATTTTACTAAAAAAAGTATTCCAATTGTTTGTTCCTACCCTGCCTCCATTCATTTATCAGTCTTAAAATAAAGTACAAATATCTCTTATTAAAATAAGTAGATTTCAATATACTGAGGCATTTAAATTTACGTTTTTTTATTCTGCCTTTATTATTTTTATAAATAACTCAAGATGGCGAACATATCTAGTACTCTTTCCTTCTCCTCCAATGTCCCCCACAACAACAACCCTGTGTGTTGGGATGGGCTGAGGGAGAGTGACTATCCAAAGTTACCCAGCTGGTGTTCGTGTCTAAGGCAGAACTAGAACTCAGTCTCCTGGTTTCAAGCCTGGTGCCTTAACCACTAGACCAAACTGTTACTTGAGTTCAGTGAGAAATTTTACTACACATGTTCCTCTCTTGTTCCTATTTCTAAAATACAGGAATGCAAGATAATACAATTTCATAAATATATGAAACTGGGAAAGATAAGAAATATTGCAAAACAAAATGTAGTTATTTCTTTTTTGTGTATTTAGACTTTACTATAGATTAAGCAAAGAAAGAAAAAGTCCTATCTCCATAGTTTTTCTTGTTTACCTTCTTTGACCCCTCACCTGTATAATCTTTTGTCTATCAACATTTCTCCTTCAAATCATTTTTACATGTGTTTCATATCACCACATTGAAATCCAAACCCTTGACAGCATGGGGATGACTCATAGATTTCAGACCGCTTTTTCTTCCTATTCCTCATAGACGCTTTCTATTTACTGGTTGGGTCTTGGGTTAAGAATCAGGTCTAGATTTTATCGACGTGTTAAAAGCAGAAGCTAGTGAGATGAGAATCCACAATTTTCAGGTCAAGGTCTCCAGCTTTCAAGGCTGAGAAAAGAACAGTGAGAGGTCCATTGACTCAAAAGAGTGGGAGGAAAAGGTCTAAACTCTGGGGTTTTCTTTCTTGCACACATATGCATGCATAGAGAAGGGGGGGAGGGGAGAGAGAGAGAGAGAGAGAGAGAGAGAGAGAGAGAGAGAGAGAGAGAGAGAGAGAGAGAGAGAGAGAGAGAGTGAGTATTTTGGTGTTCTAGAGAAGATAGATCATATATCTGACTTATTTTTTGTCTGCAGTAAAGCAACTGACCTAGCAGTATCACGCTGCATGGTTACTGCTGGTTCTGAATGTGAATTTGAGTTTCTGAATACTTTATTGCCAAGCTTGGTGAAGTCTGACAACATAGAAGCAAGAGACCATTATTATATTGAGGATGCTCATTGCTCTTTGGCGAGGAAAAGCCTTGCAAGCTGTCCTGGCAGTTCCTGAGTGTCATTCCCTCTCTCACCCCTCCTCCTTCAAATTAAGGTTGTCTCAGGGGATTGCAACAGTCCTGAAATAATTTGCCTATAAGGCTCCATATAAATATGATTTATTACCACTTCCATTAGTGGCAGCTGCCATTGCACAATTAGGAAGCAATCATAAGCACACCAAAGGCGTCTCTGCAGCTAGAGCAGGAACTGATATATTTTTAATGCTGCTAGCACAATTCTGTAGCTTCTGTTTAATACATGTCCTGCAACTAGAGTGGTTGTAAGAACGTAGAAGATAATAATGTCAGTCTTTTCAAAGAACTTGTTCTGGCAGATTATTTTAAGTTTAAGAGAAAAATTACAATAGTCTCTTATTTAAGGCAATAGTCTCTAAATGTTCTTCCAAGCATCACAGAGCCAGCCTCTGCTAGCTTATTAAACAGGTATTGAACTGTAGGAAAGGGTTGTGCTTGAATGAGCTATATGGTGTGCTTGTACTCTCTTTTGCAGAGCCAAATAAATGGGTTTAATCAACAAAAACTGCTACTTAAATTCCCAGTGAAATTGCCAGTTTACTGGATAGTGGAATAATGAATGTTGAGTTAACTGCTGTTGATCTCCTCCTCCTCCTCCTCCTCCTCCTCCTCCTCCTCCTCCTCCTCAGCTGCAAAACAACTGCAACAAAGGCTTGGTGTGGTGCTGCTTCAAGGACTTCCTAAGGCTTTCTGGGCATGCTCAGAAGCTCCTTCTTCCAGGATAAGAGGCAAAGCACTTCCAGATATGTGAAGAGCTTGAGAAGTCCTCAGAGTAGCTACAGTATGTTGAATCTTGATGTAGCTACTTCATGGCTTCAAGTGGTAAGGATGGGCCCTGTCAGAAAATGTACATCACATCATAGTTATGGCCTCAAGAGTACTCAATTGGGCACGACCAAGGAAACAAGAACTGCGCTAACTTCAGTAAGGGATGTTTAATGACTTTAATGTATATACAGGTAGTCCTCAACTTATAATTGGTCACTTAGCAATCAGCATCAAAAAGGGACTTAACGGCCTGGGTTTGAAGTATGACGTCCACCCCCACTACCATTCATTTGTAGTAAGGTTCTCTGAATGATTCTTCTTGGGTTTTCTTCCATTTCACTGGGCTGAGTTGCCTTTTATAAGATGAGCTGCAACAGAGTCTGCTTCTGATGAGGTTACCTAGATGGGTAATGAAATGTCTTCAAGAAAAAAAAAAGCTGAGAAAAAAAATCACTGTGTGATTATGTCTCCTCTCCCTTCCATTATTTTCCCAGTCTTGCACACTCTTTCACATCAAGCATCTTTGGCATTTTCCTTCCACCTGTGGCCTTGGCTTGAAAAATTTTTTTTTTTTAATCTTGAGGTATTTTTTATAATATTAGTGATGGGGAGGCTCTGAGAACTGGGTCCTTTCCCACTTAACTTGTGTGGCATTAAAAGCAGTGATGGAATCCTTTTGGTTTACCTAGCTGGAGCACTTGTATAATTTTCCTTCCTTATACTAAATTCTTGGGACCAGAAACCCCTTGAGGATTTCTTTCACTCCCTATTGCTATTTTTGAAGAACCTCTGTAAGATGTACTTGGATGCCAAGACATTTGTATAAATAAAGATGAAGTTGAGTCTGGTGATTTGCTTTTAAAGCATGTCAGCTGCTATTTTTAAGTGAAATAATATTTTTTTCTTAAAAAGGACATAGAATCTGACAGGCATCAAAGGTATGTGTCTGTGCTTTCATTTACCCTGCCTTCTTCTTTAAAAACTATTATTATTTATAGCCCTAAGAATGAACGGAGATTACCTCCCAGTTGTCTCTATACATGCTGAAGTCTACCTGAGAAAGAAAGAAAAAAAGAAGTAGAACCCACATCATTTCAGTCAGTTACTTGACCTCATTTTCAGACCTGTACTGCTTTGATGTCTCTGTTAACCCTTTCTAAAAGCTACCTGCATTTTTCTAGTGAAACTAAGCAGAAAAGTATTATTTGAAAGGAAAGAGTTTTTATAGAGTCTGTCAAGAGCTACCTCCTCTCACCTGAATGGATGTTCTCCGATAGCCAAAGAGCTTTCATGGTCTTTCTTATCCTCTCCATAGTAGGAGAGAGAGGAGCTTGTTGTGAGGCTGAAGCTGGCTGAAATCCAAAAGCATTCTCAGAGCAGAGAACAGAATGTCGGCTTGTATTTCATCATGATTCAAAATGAAGGGGGGCATTCACCAAATATTCCCTGGAAGAGAAGCTTGGTAAGATAGCTTCTTTTTCTAGCATTGCAGTAAAAATAACAAAAGAATACCAAAAGAATTATTATTATTATTTATCATATTTCTTTCTTCCCTTTCATTTCAGCCTCACTTCTTTGTCCAGCTAAAATAATCCCCCAGTGGACCTGGGGACAGAACATTTACGAAATTAGATGATAAATGCCATAGTGTGTAGTTTCTTCTTTTCCCTCTTATCAAATACAGCTCTCTTAGTCCTTGATACATTGATTTTTAAAGCTTTACCCATTGCAATACATCTGCTGCAGTTCATTCAGAGTCTAAACCAACAGCACATCATTGTCTGAATACAAAAGTACATGAACATTCATGTCTTTCAAACACCTCTAACATCACCACGAACATTTCTCATACAGATAGTCCCCAACAGGGGTGGGTTCTACTTACCTTCCCCACCAGTTCGCATTGCGACGGAAGTGCATGTTTTGCGTGCATCACTTCCCAGAAATGACCCTCTGCACATGCGCAGTACTAAAAAACAAGATGGCAAAAAACAAGATGGTGCCTATAGCGCCACCGAGAGAACTGGCTCGGTGGCGTGGCAGGTCTGGGTCGCTGCCGGTTCCAGCAACCCAGGCCACCAAGTTACTATCGGTTCTATAGGACCGGTCCGAACCAGGAGGAACCCACTTCTGGTCCTCAAGTTATGATGGCAGAAATTGGGACCAGCAATGATAGAAAGTGTCACGAAGTGTGGTCATATCGCTTGAGCAATGGCAATCTCTACTGTCCCATTTGCCATAATTAACTGAATCATAACAGTCTTTAGGCAAGGACCTCCTTGTTACTTCCCACTGGCTTCCACATCCAAAGTCAGTAGGAAAGCCAGCAGGAATTTGCATGTCTCAGGTGGTTAGCAAGCAGGCTGGCAAGCAGGTAAATGGGTTGCTCCTGGATGGGAGAGGGTATGCGTGGGTGTGCAGCTTGGCTTGGGGTGGTTGCTTCCAGGTGGGAGAGTGAGTGAGTGAAAGGTTCAAGGTTTGGGGAGGCTCAGGGAGGGTACACAGAGGTGTATAAGGGTACATCTCATGAGGGTACAGTGATTAGCCCTACCTGTGTATCCTCAGTGACCTGCAACTTCCCCTTCCCCTGGCTTGTCCGTTGATTTTCTTGGAAAACTAGCAGGGAAGTTGTAAATGGCAATCATGTGACCCCAGGATACTGCAACTGGGCATAACTACAAATTGGATCCCAAGAGTCCAGATTGTGATCATGTGCTGGGATAAACAGAACTCCAAGGACTGATTATAACTGTCATTTGTTCAGAACTGTTGTAATTCAAAATGGTCGCTGAATGAATGATCATAGGTTGAGGACGTATATCTTATATCTGTAAATATATCAAACATCACACGTTCTATCTTAGCATCAAACCATTCACTAACATTTATTCTCACACATGCTTTAGTATCATATATTGCTGCTATGACATTTGGCAACCAACTTTCAATACAATGTTTGCAGAAAATATTCCATGTTCGCTAAATCAACAAATGTACTTTCTTTCTCACATTCATACGTTTCTCAGTGATCTGCCAAAAATCTAAGCATGCTTATTGAAATGCCGATGAAGAATCTGAAAGGGAAAAGCTGTAGATCTGTTTTATGCCCCCTAAATTTCTATATATTCTCTCCCAAGTTACTTTGGTTGTGACTTCAGCTGAGAATAGTAAAATCCAAGCATCCATGAACAGTAGGACAAGAACTACTGGGGTGTTATAAATACTTGTGCAAGTGCCAAAGGAATAATTCTGTGGATGAAAAGATTCTTTTGAATACAAAATACAAAAGGATATATTTTGGAACTGATCCAGTAAATGGGCATATTTTTCCCATTTCTATCTATAACTAAAACAGAAATTGGTTGTCAGCCAATTAGCTTGTATGATTCTTGATTTTTCACTGCATGTTCAGAGTATTGTACAGGTATCACATCAGATACCTGTACAATTAGCATAGGGCCCCCCCAAGGCTGTGTGCTCTCTCCACTTCTCTTCTCTCTATATACCAATGACTGCATCTCTAACGATCCATCTGTTAAACTACTGAAGTTCACAGATGACACAACAGTGATTGGTCTCATTCGAGACAATGATGAATCCGCATACAGACGGGAGGTTGAACAATTAATTAGCCTCGTGGTGCGACCGGAACAATCTGGAACTGAACACACTCAAAACTGTAGAAATGGTGGTAGACTTTAGGAGAAACCCTCCCATACTTCCACCTCTTACAATACTAGACAACACAGTATAAACAGTAGGGACCTTCAAATTTCTATGTTCTACCATATCGCAAAATCTAAAATGGACATCTAACATCAAAAACGTCATCAAAAAAGCAAAGAAAGTTATTTCTGAGCCAACTCAGAAAGCTCAAACTGCCCAAGGAGCTGCTGATACAGTTCTACAGAGGAATTATTGAGTCTGTCATCTGCACCTCTATAACAGTCTGGTTTGGCTCTGCAACCCAACAAGACAGACACAGACTTCAGAGGATAATTAGAACTGCAGAAAAAACAATTGTTTCCTGCCTAAGCAGGGGGTTGGACTAGAAGACCTCCAAGATCCCTTCCAACTCTGTTGTTGTTGTTGTTGTTGTTGTTGTTGTTGTTGTTGTTATTATTATTATTATTATTATTATTATTATTATTATTATTATTATTATTATTATTATTATTATTATTATTATTATTATTATTATTATTGCTACCAACCTGCCTTCCATTGAGCACCTGTATACTGAATGAATCAAAAAGAGGGCTGTGAAAATATTTACAGACCCCTCACATCCTGGACATAAACTGTTTCAACTCCTACCCTCAAAACGACTCTATAGAGCACTGCAAACCAGAACAACTAGACACAAGAACAGTTTTTCCCCGAACGCCTGCTAAACAAATAATTCCCTCAACACTGTCAAACTATTTAATAAGTCTGCACTACTATTAATCTTCTCATTGTTCCCATCACCCATCTCCTCCCACTAATGACTGTATGACTGTAACTTTGTTGCTTGTATCCTTACGATTTATATTGATTGGTTCCTAATATGATTTGATTGCTTATTTGTACCCGGACTATCATTAAGTGTTGTACCTTATGATTCTTGACGAACATATCTTTTCTTTTATGTACACTGAGAGCATATGCACCAAGACAAATTCCTTGTGTGTCCAATCACAATTGGCCAATAAAATTCTGTTCTGTTCTGTTCTGTTCTGTTCTGTTCTGTTCTATTCTATTCTATTCTATTCTATTCTATTCTATTCTATTCTATTCTATTCTATTCTATTCTATTCTATTCTATTCTATTCTATTCTACAGTATTCTATTCTATTCTATTTGTTAGACTCTTTATATTTTTATTTGAGATGCAGGAAAAAATGACTCTTTCAACTTTCTATCTCTGCTTTAATTGCAAAGGCCCTGCCTGTTCTGCTCGAGGCGATAGCGGGGCTGGCGATTGAGTTCCCCAGGTTGATGGTGCTGGGGGACTTCAACCTGCCATGGTTCTCAAAGAGACATGAGTGGCTAATCAGGAGGAAGCTTCCTCGTGAGTAGTAATGCAGGGCTTGACCACGCCCTGAGGGTATTTAAGGGTCTGTCACGAGGGGCTTTGTTGCAGAGAACAACCCCGTTCTGTGGTTTCAGCATTTTGCTCTTGTATCTGCAGCTCGGATTATCAACAGTTAACATTTTTCCTGTGATTAATGAGAGATTGGATTTCCGCCAAAACCTCCATGAGGTGAGATAAGGCTCTTTAATTGCTCTCTCAGACTTTAGCCAAATACTGGAAAGACTTTGTGAATGACTGATATTCTTTTCAAAAGACTCAACTCTGGCTAAGAATTTATTTGCAGTAAAACAATATTGTTTCCAATTCCTTCTTGTGCATCTTATTTTTGGGGGCATATCCGTGGGGACAGAACATTATATAAATGGTTTCCATTGTTTTGCAACTCTGTAAAACTCTTAAGATTTTCCAGGAAATGTGGTTGTTTTGTATGGTGCATTATGATTTTGGAAGTGAGTCTGACCTTATGCTTAAAATCTATATGGACTACCAGTGTTGTGTGCAACTTTGCAGAATCCAGACTTTGGGCAGATTTCCCAGTGTATGCTTGCTCTTCTGACAACATACGATCTGTTAGGCAAAGCACTGGCAAGATGGAAAGTTTAAGTTTAATTGGTAAAAAGCATTTATCTTTAAGTAAAGAAATGAATCTTAGCATTTTGCTCCTTAGTAAAATGCTAATGTCTCTGCATGCTAGAGAGCTGATTATTATGCATTGCTGCATGTTACATTTTTCCCAATCAGAGTAACTACCATCTGCAGGGTATATACTGAGCTTTCTTCTTACCCTAGTTTTCCTATTTTATCAGTTGCATAGTGTTAATTTATTGTTGTTCATTCTTCACATTTGCAAGGAGACAGCTTGAAAATGTCAAGAGAATTAACAGGAATGCCAGCAGCAGCAAAAGCTGATTAGGAAAGTCACCCAGCATTTTTTTTTAAAGGGATCCAATCAATTTCACATTTCTCAAGTGTGGATGCATGCTCAGCACTTTCAACATATTTTTTCCCCTTTTATTCTTTTTGCTGGGCAGTTACATGTTCCCTGGGGCTCTTGAAACCAGACTCTGTCCAAAAACGTTTGGAGACAAGTTGCTGAAATACTTTTGGGCCTGCTATTAATACTCTTTCTCTTGCCACCTTGTATTGTTTTCAGTCTGGGCAATGTAGTCCATATATAGTGCTCCGCTTTCAACCAAAATGTAACCAAAATTTCCATTGCTAAGTGAGAGAGTTGTTAAGTGGGTTTTGCCCCCCATTTTATGACTTTTTTTTGCCACAGTTGTTAAGTGAATCATTGCAGTTGTTAAGTTAGTAACACAGTTAAGTGAATCTGTCTTCCCCATTGACTTTGCTGATCAGAAGGTCACAAAAAGTGATCCCACGACTCCAGGACATTGCAACCTGGAGTCAGTAAATATGAGCCATTTGCCAAGCATCCGAATTTTGATCATGTGACCATGGGGATGCTGCAATGGTTGTAAGTGAGAAAAATGGTCATAAGTCACCAATAAAGGAGAATATTTGTAGCTCAGGGTTGAAATGGGGGGGGGGGTCTTGGTGCTCTCTGAGCTTGGTTGTTTTCTTGTAGATGTTTTATTACCCAAACTGGATAACATCATCAGTGCTAGTTATAAGTCACTTATTTCAGTGCTGTTGTAACTTCAAAAAGTCAGTAAATGAATAGTTGTAAGTGAAGGACTACCTGTAAATCTGTCTCTGGTTGAAATAGCTCTGTTTTTCCTTACTGGTTTATGTGGTCACCATTCTTAACAAGAATTTGGTAGTGACCAGGATTTATCCTTAAATAGCTGTTTATCTATAAAAAGTCAGTACAGAAAAACATTTTTGGCATAAAACGTACTTGTCTAAAGGGGATAATTTTTAATCTTATCTTATCTTACATATTTTTCTTCCTTGAAACTACAACTATTGATTGTGTTGCTAATCTCTTTCAGATTCTTTGAAGGGTTGCAATTTATGTATAGGACAAGAATCCATAAGATCAGGTTTTCAATGTAAAAAATAAAGATAGCATCCCTTAACTAAATGATATCAAAATACAATTTAGTTATATTTTTGTAGTGCTAATTTTTTTTATTTCCCTTTTCTTATTGGAACAACAAGCATAATTTTTTATCTAGCAAGTCAGTGAAGACATGTCTCAGCTTCTAAAAAAGATGTTCTAAATTCTGGAATTGTTTGTTATTTATATCCACTCTAAAATGATGCTCCAACTGTTAGCATTAATTAAGTTTTCCATCCATTTGGGATCATATCTTATCCATTAATGTTTCTTATTAGACTAAGTGATTCCAAAGCTCCATTTTTTTCATTTGTGTTTTGAATGTTTATTTGAAAACACATTCCCTAAGTCAAAATTTTCTGGTAAAACCCATTATTCTAATCTTATTTAAGTTATTTAGATACATACAGACAATACATCAAGTTAACACATATACTTTCCACATTATGTTAGCTCATTAATTGGTAAGTAAAGGAAACTCATTAATTGGTAAGAAAGTAAAGGAAAAGGAAAACTTTATCTTTAAAGTATTTATTTTAATCATACTCATCCCATTTTTGTAGGATGCTGAAACTGAATATTGACACTTCAAGAACATAAACTTTCAATTTCTGCTGCTAAGAATCATGTATTATTGTGTATGAAAGAAAAGAAAAACCGCTAAGATAGTTACACCGCTACATTTGTCATGTCCTGTTGCCCTGTGCTTTAGAAATATAAGTGTGCCATCTTTCTTGAATAAAAGCTTACAAATTTTTAACATGCACTACAGAAGAAGCCGATCTGGGTTGGGCTGGGAAGTTCAGTGGGACTGGGCCTAGATCAGGAGAGGGCAATTAATTTTCCCAAGGGGCCACATGCGAAACAGGAACTGTTGGGGGGGGGACCAATCGGGCTGTCGCCATTACCACTGCCACCACAGGCTGGACAGGGACAGCTAAAGGGTCAGATGTGGCCTGCGGGCCATGGAATGCCCAGATCTGGCCTAAATAGTACTTGGTCCCACCAAAGAACAGTAAGGCTGTAGGCTAAGCAAGGAAGCCCAAAAGATCCCTACTATACGTTGCTATGAAAACTACACAATTGTGTTCAAGTACAGTAATCACAAGGAGTTGAGCTCAGCTCAAGGGGATCTTTAATTTCTTTTAATATTTTGCTTGCCTCTCCCTATTTTCCCTCTTCTCTGTATTTAAGTGCTAGATATCATGCTGCTTTAATTTTTCTTCTCAAGACAGATTTTCTTATGCAAACAGGATTATACAGCTTTTAAAAAATAACAAAAAGTACAGGGAGCCTCATAATAAATTTGTGATGTAGGTCTCTGACAGCAATTTTCCTTTGTAACCATTTTTATATAGCTAATGCATTCATTAATATATTTGTAGTGTGAGCTATTTAAATATTTGTGTGTATAATACACACACATACACACATACTGTTTAAATATGTGTGTGTGTGTATGTATGCATACACACACACACACACACACACTCATACAAACATGCATAATATTTATTTTGGCTATTTTACTGAAATAGAAACCCCTTTAAAATCAGTTTTTGCTGATTAGTTCTTATTTCTCTTGTTTAAAATTGCTGTTGGCTGAACCCTCAGCAATTGAACTGCTAAGTACTCATTTGTCAACTAGTTTTCTAAGGGTCAAACTGAGTGTTAAAATCTATTATAGTTGCCTATTTCTTACTCAGGACTAACTTTGGTTGGACCCAATCTTGAACATTTTTGTTACTTCCTTTTATGTATTTGGGAGGAAGCAATCTTTTTAACATGCAAATTGCATTTACTGAAACCTCTATTCCAAATTTAAAAAATAAGAGACTACTCTCTTTAACACTTGTGTTTAATAAATAAAATGTGTAGAATGATTACTTTCCTATTTACTTTCTGACAATGTGAATGTTTATTTATAGGTTTGCTTCAGTTGCTGAAATTTTGGATCATTTTAATTTAAAATATCTATAGAACTAGAAAAGTGGATTGAAGACATGGCGAGAAGTAGACCAGCTCTTCAATAATTCCTCTCTTGACAAGGAGAGGACTTGAGACTGCCTGCAAGTGTTCCAGGCAGTGGTCTCCAGCTGGTTAAGAGGCAAGAAAATAACCATCTTGCTCAAACCTCAGTCAGTGCCTTTGAAAGGACATTCAATTTGAATATTTCCTTTTCTTTTTTTTCTTTTTTTTTTAAATAGTTTTATTGAGTTGTTTTAAAATATACAAAAATACGAAAAGACATAATACAAAAGCAAAAGGAAAAAAAAACCATACAAAAAACAACGTAAAAAAAAGACGTGTGCATATGTATATATATATGTATACTTATATAGGTATCTATACATAAATTCATCTTATTTGTTATTATATATTTTCATATTTAATAGTATTCTAAATATATGGATACAGAAAAAAAAGAGCTATATATTGACACACACACACACACACACACATACATACATACAAAAAATATATGTACATAAATATAAATACAATAAGGAAAAATAGAAAAAAGAAAAAAAAATTGTATAAATTTATTACAGCGTTTGCGTATCGTGTCATTTCAATATCTGACTTGTTTTATCCCTAGCTTATCATCAGTCTTTCTCAATTTGATCATTATCACCCTTAAAGTAATTAATTTGTTTATTTTTCTAATCACTTTCAGAAATTGATTTTAAGCTATTTGGAACATTTGGATCGACGAGTTATATAGCACCAGGTGAATTTCCTTCAGTCTTCAGTGAAAGAAGTTTTAACTTAAGTTTAAGAACTTTATAAAAAATGGGGGGGGGAATAAACAGCTAAAGGGTGATTAAAACCTGGATTTTAGAAACTTATAATGGTCCAGAAACTAATGGTCCAGATACATTTGAAATATGATTTTGGAATTAATTCTAAAGAAACTTTCCCATTTGGAAATGCTTTTGTTTTAAATTAAACAAAATAAGATTTTAAAAATTGGACACTGGAGGAATTTAGAAGGAATTAAATATTTCAATTAAAGAAAAAGAACACTTAATCACAACTTACAGTTACAGAATGAAACAAAATATTTTAACATGACATTTTTGAACAATGGACCCAGAAGTCCATTTTAAAAGTCTGTCTCTATACATATAGTGTGTGTAAAAGTTGTTACAGAATAGGAACAGTTTCTACCTGACAAGATCAAGACTGAGTTGAAAGAGGATGTCTACAAGAATGATATGGAAGAAGATGCTGGACATACAAAAATGACTGATGTTTTAATAATTAAAAGGGAAATACAAACAAATCAAGAGATTGACCTGAATAATTTTCCTACATTGGATTTACAAAAAAGGCTTATTAAAGTTTTGAAGAATTTTGTGAAAAGGGAAAAAGAAAAAAATAAATCAAATTCTAGGATATTATTTGGAAGGACTAAAGATCACTAGAAGTAAAAGGAAGGAATATAAAGTGGGTTTATTTGATCCAAGTTAAAATAGATATATTGTTGTTTCTGGTAATCCTTAATGGATTTTTGCTGACATCAGGAGTGAAACAATGAGGCTTTATGTATTTGGTTATAGGTAAGAAGTAGGATATGGGAAGAAGAGATAATTTGTTGTATTTTAAGAGAAGGTGATAAGTTACTAAAATTATTTATACTTGTGATGAGAAATCACACACATACATACATACATACACACACACACACGTATATTTGTTTATTTTTTCTTTTCTATTTACTTCCCCTTTTCTTTTCTGCATCCTCTTATTTTTTCACTTTGTATTTGTTTTTTATAATTATAATCTTTAATAAAATTACTGTATAAAAAAGTAGAAATCCTCTGTCTATGATTTGGAAAATCTAGTTAAAATAGATCTAGTTGCATCTAATTTCCACATATACCGTATTTTTCGGAGTATAAGACGCACCGGAGTATAAGACGCACCTAGATTTTAGAGGAGGAAAACAAGGAAAAAAGTATTCTGAACCAAATGGTGTAGTAATATATTATTTAATAAAACAACAGTATAGCAGAATACTTTTTACAACCATGTACACTTTTTACAAACTTCAAACTTGACAGCTTTTAGACTTGTAGACTTCAACTCCCAGAATTCCTCCTCCAGTCATGCTAGCTCAGGAATGGGAGTTGAAGTCCACAAGTCTTAAAGCTGTCAAGTTTGAAGAGCCCTGGGTTAGAGGTGGCAAGGGTCTTCAAACTTGTCAAGTTTAAGACTTGTGGACTTCAACTCCCAGAATTCCTCCTCCAGTCATCCTAGCTCAGGAATGGGAGTTAAAGTCCACAAGTCTTTTTTTTTGTTTTGTTTTAAATGCAAATGGTCTTTATTTTTTAACAAGGGAATTTTTTTCTCCTACCTGCACCTGGAGTCTGAACACATTTAAAAGGAGAATTCTTCAATCTCTACTCCAATTAACTAATTTTCCTTTCTAAATAGATGCCAAATTGTTGAAGGAGGCTTTCGAAATTCAAAGAATAAAAGGGAAGTGACTCTGCATATGTTCAAAGGCAGCATATTATTTACTCCTCTAGTTTTTAAGAGATTTTAGCAAGGAAAACTCTTCATAAAACTCAAACTATTAATAAAACTGTTCAAAGCCAGCTCTCTCCTCTCCTCTCTATTCCTTTTTTTGGCAATAACCTCTCTCCCTCTTCCAGAGCTCTCCCCCCCTCCTTTCCTTGCATTCTCATATACCAAGTGGGACAGCAGGTTTTACAGGAAGGGCAGAAACCCTGCAAGGAGTTCACCTGGGCCCTGACATTCACCTTTCAAAGGTGGGTCTTCTTTTTTGGGGAGGGGGGCAGGTCAAACAGAAGCGGGCCCTCGCTGATCCTCTGCCTACCTGCCTACACCTGAGGGAGGCTTGAGAAAAGTGAGCCGCGGGGACGGGGATCTGGCATTTTATCCCATTTCCCAGCCGTGGTGGAAATCAGCACGGGAAATGCTGCTGGCTTTTTAAAGCCTCGTTTGTGGCCTCCTCCTGCCCCCTTCCGCGCCCAAAGTCCACCCAGAAGTCCTAAAGCCAACCAGTCCTCTCTCCTCCACCGGCAGGCCAACCCGGTTGGCGTTGAAATTTTCTGTTGGACCGGAACCCCGACAACTCCGACCGTGCTTTGCCCCCCCCAAGAGGCTTCTTGCTTTCTGCAAGCGCGACTCTCCCTCACACGTATATTCGGCTCCAGAGAGAACCTGCAATTAGGGAGGGGGGGATCTCTCTCTCTCTCCCCCTCCCCTTTGCTTTCTCTTGCTTTGCGCGAAGTGTTTTGGGACGAGACGGGAGGGTGGGGAGGAGCGGAGGAGGAAAAAAGCTGGCCAGCTACCCACCCCCATCCCCACCAACTAGGACTCCGAGCTTGGTCTCCAATTGACTGAGTTCGTTATCATGCTGGGCTCACTCGCAGCCGGGGCGGGTGGAGGAGAGGAGGAGGAGAAAGGGAATGGGGGGGGGCTGAAGGGCAAATGCGCCCGCCAGTCCACCCCAAACAAAACCCACGCAGCTGTATTTGAGCTGGCCCCAGCACTGGCAAGACGTGCTGCCTTCTCGTTGGCCTGGTCGCCGCCCCTGTTTTCGCGCCAGGGAGAGTTAGCGAGCAGAGAGGGAAGGGAGGAGGATGGCCTCGAGAAAGACCCGAAGGGCAAGTCCACAAGTCTTAAAGCTGTCAATTAAAGTTGCAGCTCCGGCCAGCAACGGCGGCAGCGGCGGTGGCCAAACACTTCCTTCCCCATTCCAAAAACAGGGCGTGCAACCGGCCTGAAACGCGATGCTTTTTTTTGGTCTCCGCACGCTCTGTTTTTGGAATTGAGGAGGGGATTGCAGCGCTGCCGCCTGAAAACGCTTTCCTCCCCAGGCTAAGTGGCGGCTGGCAGGTGGGTGGGGGCTACATTCGGAGTATAGGACGCACCCACTTTTTGACCCCTTTTTTGGGAGTAAAAAGGTGCGTCCTATACTCCGAAAAATACGGTATATATATTGTTATGTATTTGAATATGTTCTCACTTGCATTTGTCCAAGTGTGTCTGTGATAGGACTTTCTCAATAGTGGTATTTTCATTCTATAACACTTCTTGGAAAGCTTATCTGGAAGTAAATCACAGAAAAAGAAGGATAAATATTCTGAGCAACGTCCAGCTCCTTCATCTTGCCAACGTCAGCTAAAAATAATCCTAGAATTTCCCCTTCTCGATATGAGTGAATGTCAGAAATATTTGTGTGCTTGTGTGTGAGCATGTGTGTAGGTATATTTGCCAGAAATTCCATCCAAAACACATGTATTAACTGAAACAATCACTATTTAGAATTAAGTCTCAGTACAAGGATCCCCCATTTGCAAAATTGATTAATCCTCACTGCATATACTAACTGTTCCCTCTCACACACATCACTTTCATTAAATGCCCATACACGTATTACAGGTACCTTTCTCCCTTCTAGCAGCAAAAATAGCAAAGCTACACAGAGAGAGAGAGAAATAAAAATAAAGGCAAAACTGAGTGAAGGAAAGAGGTAGCTGTAATAATACTGAGATGTGAAACTAAATAATGATGCTATAAAGAGAAAGGGACTAGAAAAATATTTCTGCCTTATGGAACTGATTACATATGTTGTACATATACATTCAATATACATATATATAATCATCTATTAGGTAGTCCTCAACTTACAATCACAATTGAGCCCAACATTTCTGTTGTTAAATGAAACATTTGTTAAGTAAGTTTTTCTCAATTTTACAACCTTTCTTGCCACATTTGTTAAGTGAATCACTGCAGTTGTTAAGAGAGTAACACTGTTGTTAAGTGAATCTGGCTTCTCCATTGACTTTGCTTATCAGAAGGTTGCAAAAAGGGATCATAGCACCCCAGGGCACTGCAAGAGTCATAAATACGAGTCAATTGCCAAGCATCCGAATGTTGATCACATGACCATGATCACATGATATGACCGCAGTGGTCATAAGTGTGAAAAACTTTTTTCAGTGCTGTTGTAACTTCGAACAGTCACTAAACGAACTGTTGTAAATCAAGGACTACCTGTAGTCAAACATATCTATCTGAAGCATGGGACATTAATGATTTTATGTTAGCATTTCATCTTTCTATTGTTAATTGTTATTGTTTCCATTGAGGACCTTCCATTAAGGTTGTTTATCTCAAATAAAGTAGGTTCTGCTAGATGCTGTATTTTCTTCAGGCTCTAATGTGATTTCAAATTCACAAATTGAATTTCCTGCCTGGCAGGTAGTCAAGTTGATGTACAACCAAACAACAATGAAAAATTAATTTTAAAGCTTTTACATCATAAAATTAGAATCAGAAAACATTAAACCATGTTGAAACAATCACAACTGCTACCATTAAAGTATATAGAAATAGAATGGCTTTAACTTATCTATGAAGGAAATATTATAATCCAAATGCTCAAAAAGCCCAGTTTATATTATCTACCTCAATATACAACTGAAACTTTGATCTTTTATGTTGATTTTTATGTGATCTAAAGAATTAGGCAGTTTAGATAAAGCTGCTAAACTAGAATAATATGCTTATAGTTAATATTGATTGTAATATGATATACTTTATTAAAAATATAATATTTTCATTTATCTCTTGTAGTGATTCAGAAAGCCGAAAACTATGCAAGAAGATGAAGGTTGATCCTGGTTTGAAAGAGAAAGGAATAGAATTACTACACTACAAGTATGTACATGAGTGGGTTAGTGGATATTACGCTGAAATTGCTAGGGTGCTCCATGGCTTTGAGAATGACATTGTTGCACAATACAATCCTACTAGAGGTGGGTTTCAGCAGGTTCTGACCAGTTCTGGAGAACCGGTAGCAGAAATTTTGAGTAGTTCAGAGAACCAGTAGCAGAAATTTTGAATAGTTCGGAGAACTGGTAAATACCACCTCTGACTGGCCCCGCCCCCATCTATTCTCTGCCTCCCGAGTCCCAGCTGATCGGGAGGAAATGGGGATTTTGCAGTAACCTTCCCCTGGAATGGGAAGGGAATGGAGATTTTGCAGTATCCTTCCCCTGGAGTGAAAAGGGAATGGAGATTTTACAATACCCTTCCCCTGCCATGCCCACCAAGCCACGCCCACCAAGCCATGCCACACCCACGAAGCCACGCCCACAGAACTGGTAGTAAAAAACTGAATCCCACCACTGAATCCTACATAGGATAATATACATTTATTCATTTATTGATTTAAGAAAATGTATATGACTCACTCTCAATGACTTTGGGTGGCTTACAAAATCCCTTTAAGTCTAAATCAGAATAGGCTAGTAGCCTGAATCATGTCTGAATAATCTTGCTCATTAATGCAGTGGTTATTTCATTGAATATTTGTATTTTAGTTTCTGTTTTCTCCACATTTTGACTGCCAGTGCATTCCATTATGAGGTTAAAATCCATGCTGGAAAGATGTCCAAGATTGCTTGCAATAAACAAGCTGTCCCTAGTTAAATTATCATTGAAGTTGAATTGATTTCTCATATTGATTTCCATGAGAGTTCAAAATCTTTGCTTAACCACCTTGTGCAGAGGTGGGTTCCTGCCGGTTTGGACCGGTTCTATAGAACCGGTAGCAGGAATTTCCCCTGCTCGCCGAACCGGCAGCGATGGCTGGCTGGACACGCCCCCGAACTGGCTCTCTCGGCGGTGCCATAGGCGGCGCCATCTTGTTTTTTGCTTTTGCGTCCGCGCAGAAGCTGTTTTTTGCTTCTGCACATACACAGAAGCTGGGTTTTTAGCACTGCGCATGCACGCCTGTGCACTGTGCCTATGCAGCACACGAAGCGCGCGCGAAGAAGCAAACCAGCAGCGAGATAAGTCAGAACCCACCACTGGCCTTGTGCATATTAATATGATTTTAAAATGCTTAATCTAGATTACTGTATATAATAGATACAAATCTGATTTCTACATTGAATGCTTTATAATTTTTTAACATCGTGGTCAACTCCAGATCTGCTTGAATTATTCCCAAGGTTGAGTTTGACCGCCTGTGTATGTGTATTGTGTATGTCTGTGGGGGAACTCGGGTGCTGGAATGGGAGCTTGATTAATCCGTGCATTTGCTAAAAATTGGAGTCCTATCAAATACAGGCCACAATTTCCCACTTCAGGTGGGTATGGGGAAAACTTTGTTTCAATGTCTTTCAGTCAACTTGCCAATCTAAAGTATACATTCATATTTTGTGTACCTTCCCATTCATATTTCAGAAGAATACTAACGTTAGCTTGCTTTGCATTGTTCTTGAAGCTCCAGGTGTCATTGTTGTTGAGTAGAGGTCATTTCCTTAGCACAGAAGAGTGACAACTGTGGTTTTCATAAGTTACACTTCCTTGAACAGGAACTCCAAGACATACAGATACAGATTAACAGAGTTGGAAGGGACCTTGTAGGTCATTTAGTCCAACCCCCTGCCCAAGCAGGCCCTACACCATTTTTTGACAGATGGCAGTCCGGTCTCTTCTTGAAAGCTTCCAGTGTTGAAGTTCCCACAACTTCTGAAGGCAAGCTGTTCCATTGGTTGGTTGTTCTCACTGTCTCTCTATCTGTTCTCACTATCTCAAGATAGTCTTCCTGAGTCTGATTCAATCATATTTTACGAGAAGTAGGACTCAATGGTTGTCACCAGGGCAGGGGCTTACAATTCCTTAAATATTTCCCTACCAAGTGTTACTTCTTTATTGTCTAATTAAAGAGGGATGCAGAGCTCACTTCAAATTCCTTGGAGCAAGTTGCAGCCTGGCAATTTTGATATATCTGCTCATCAACCTCAGCTATCTCTCATACTCATGGACTCACTTCCATGTTCAGGACAAAATGCTCAACAAGAACAAGAGTAAGCAGATGGCCAGGCTTCATTCAGAATTTAGAGCTGATCAGCTGGCACAAGACCAATTCTTTCACTCTAAAAAATTCAGGCATCATAAGTAGGCAGGGTCTCATCATTCTGGCTGTCCTCTCTCTCTTTTCTTTAGTGAGATTGTAAGTAGAATTATAAACAGCTGGCTCCATGTGTATGTGTATTTATTATGATAGAGATTTTTGTTACGATAACAAAAGTGTGTTGCAGCTTTGGGGAACTGCCTCAATAAAAATGTGTTACAGATCAATAACATAATCTTTTTTATTCCAGTACAAGCAGCAGTAATAGAGGGTCAAAGTGATTTCTGGAAATTATCTCTTTTTTTTCAAATCCGGTGTGAAAGAATAGGAAAAATAATGTCAATGTGATCTTGAACTGACTAGTGTTTTAAAAAACAGTTATGTTTGGAAAAACGATTCAGAAACTAATACCAACACTTTGAGTTACTTTGAGCTGCCTATATGCTCTTTGATTCATTTTAGTAAGGTGATCTCTACCAATGTTTTCTAAATAAGCTGAAAGTATTTTATCAGTTCATTGATTTCAGAGGACTTGAGCACATGTCTGCTTTTGTTCGGTGGGGATTAAGCTGCCTAAACGGAGCAGTGCACTGTTAATGGAAGTTCCCCTGGGTATCTGCCACTCCCTAAACCTGGTCTATGGTAAATGGTCTCATTAAGGCTTATGGGAGAGATTGCCCATTAGAGACCTGTTCGCTTCAAACACTTGTTTTTCATTGTTCTGTTTTGCACAGGCTTGCAAAATGACAAAAAGTTCATTGAGTCTGGCCAGAATAAAGAGCTGCGTGATTTTCTAACGGCGTTGCTAAAATTAATTACTGTTTTTCTTCTTTACAGAGATGGTGCATTTCACACTGAATATAACAGAGCATTTACACTGAAGGTAAATTTACAGTTGTTCCAAACCTTTTGGAAAAGAAAGGCTGCGTTTGGATGTAGAACAGATGTTAATATATGCAGCTTTATTTTTGGATGGGAGAGAGGTGGTACATTTTGTAAACAGCTGCTTGAGTGACCTAAAGGTCTCTAATCTCCTGTACATATGCATGCCAAGCATCCTGTGAATCTATGTGTAATTAACTAGATTGAGTTAATGCTAAATTGCAGCTTTGTTGCAATCTGCTAACAAAGGGAGAGGATGGTTATTGTGATTGTTTTTAATGACAAGATCTTGGCTTTGCTGTAAGTTTCCTTTTATGTCAGACTATATCTAATAGCATGAAACTGAGAGTGATTGGGAAAATACTCATCTTTTTATTTTTTTATTTTTCATCTGCTGTGAAACAAGATTAAAAGAGAGACGAAATGGCCTTTTTCACATAGAGACATAGATTAAATTCACAGAGATGAAATGGGTCTTCAGTCTAGAATGGGTGAAGTGGCCTTCCTCCCTAACCATTGTTTTCCTTCTCTTTCCTACATGGCCTTAATAGGATTTACACAAAGCAAGAACTTCAGAGAAAAATGGCCTCTAAAAGACACCAGAAAATAGACCAGGTTAAAGAAGCTCCATCTCTGGGGTTAGAGCCATTGTCAGAGGCAAGTGTGTTTGCCCATTTGCTGAGGCTTTTGCCTAGTAGGTGACTCCATTGCCAAAATTTGGAGACTTTTGGCTTTTAGTTGTGCTTATGGTTCCCAATTCCAAGTAGGCAAATAGTGAGGATGAAGAAGGAATAGTAACTTAGCACAGGTTGTCCTCTTTCTCTATAGAAAAAGGTTGAGTGCCTCCAGTGTGGTGTCTTCTAAATTTGGACCTAGCACAGTAGTAGCTTTAAGAAATAAAATAATTCACAAAGAAAACTCAGGAGGCATATGAATTTCAGTTGGCTCTGCCTCTGCAATTATTTCAAGAGACGTACAGATAGTCTTTGGTTAGCGATCATTCTCAGTTACAACAGTGATAAAAAAGTAACTTTGTGACCAATCCTTGCATTCAGGTATGTACAGCAAAGGAAAGCTGAAGTAAGATCATAAATACAGTTACATTTTCACTTATTGACTGCTTTGCTTAAGGACCGAGTTGCTGGTCCAAATTCTGATCGCTAAATGAGAATTAACCATATTGAGCTCTAGGATACCTTTAAAGAATTCTGCTACTTGGGTCCACTATTCAGCTCAGTTGAATTTACCTTGTAAAAATGTAACCCCAGATTTTTACCATAGCCTCCAGAAGTTCTCCAAATGTCCCAGGACAACTTTAGGCTACGAATTTATATGAATCCATTTTATTGAGCATGGGAGCCCAGATTATCAGCATGGGAAAGGTTCCATGTTTGAATAAGTTAAGCCTCTGTAATGTAGCTATCCTTGAAATTCTGGGGGGGTGGGAATAATTCTGAGATGCATCACTAAAGGGAATTCCAGGAGGAAAAAGGAGGTGCTAATACCACTGTATAGGACTTTAGTCAGACACCATTTGGAATACTGTGTCCAGTTCTGGAGACCTCACTTTAAAAAAAAATATTGACAAGATTGAGCAAGTCCAGAGATGGGCAACAAAAATGGTACAAGGTCTGAGGGACAAATCATATCAGGAGAGATTGGAGGAACTGAGTATGTACAGCCTGGAGGACAGAAGGGAAAGACATGATTGAAACCATTAAATATATTAAGGGTGTGAATAAGGTTCTAGAAAGCAGTATTTTCAACACTAAGCCAAAATTAAGAACTCAGGGGCATAACTCCAAACTGGCAGGAGAGAAGTTCAAAAGTAATGTTAGAAAGTATTTACTTCACAGAAAGAGTAGTGGAAGTTTGGAACCAACTTCTAGTGGAGATACTGATTAGTGGTCAGTAATGGAGTTTAAGCATGCTTTTGTATTTTTGTATTTTGTTTATTTGTCAAGCATATATGATTATAAACAAAGTATGAACAGTAAAACATGATTGAATATATATATATAATAGTACAAGCATGAATAAGAGTAAAAGAGGTAAGAATATATGTGAACATTAGGACAGGAACGGTAGGCACGATTGTGCGATTATGCACGCCCCTTACCGACCTCTTAGGAATGGGGTGAGGTCGATGGTAGATAATCTGAGGTTGAAGTTTTTGAGGTTTGGGGAAGAAACTACTGAGTCAGGTAAAGTGTTCCAGGCGTTGACAACTCTGTTGTTGAAGTCGAATTTTTTGCAATCAAGTCTGGAGCGGTTTACATTAAGTTTGTATCTATTGTGAGCTCTTGTATTATTGCAGTTGAAGCTGAAGTAGTCATTAACAGGTAGGACATTGAGGCAGATAATTTTGTGAGCTACACTTAGGTCAGATCGAAGGCGGTGGAGTTCTAAATTTTGAAGTCCCAAAATTTCAAGTCTGGTTTCATAAGGAATTCTGTTGTGAACAGAGGAATGTAATACTCTTCTTGTGAAGTATCGCTGGACATTCTCAATTGTGTTAATGTCTGATATGTGGTGTGGGTTCCAGACTGATGAGCTGTATTCAAGAATCGGTCTAGCAAATGTTTTGTATGCTCTGGTTAAGAGTACAATGTTACCAGAGAAGAAGCTGCACAAGATTAGGTTAACCACTCTTAGGATAAACACGTGTCCATCATCTGACATTTTTTTAAAAATAACTCAAACGGCAGACTTGATGGACGAACCACTAGGTCTTTTTCTGCCTTCAGTTTTCTGTTTTTATGAAATGTTCTACCTATGTTTTAATCTTTCAAACATTTAAAAGGTAGAGAAGGTGCAGAAAAGAGCACACAGAGGCTACAGAAGCAGCTTTATGAGGGGCAACTGAAGTATTTGCTCTCCTTTATATTGAGCAAAATAAGGTTAACCAAGGGGGAACATTAAAGCAGCTTATAAAATTGCAAAGTGCATAAAGAGAACAGAGCGGGTGTTTGCTTTTGCAAACATTTGTTGGATTCAGAGCAGACAGAATAAATTACTTCATACGCATAAACTTCAGATAGCTTTAAAAGGGGAATTGATTAATTCCTGGAAGAAGAGAGATATCAGTAGGTAATTATAGTAATGGAATCCTATTTCACTGTGAGGAGCAGCACATGCAGAAAAAAATCTGGTTGTCTTGGTGCAGGGGTCCTCAACCTTTCTGGCTCGGTGGAACAGCAGCGGTGGCAGCAGGGGGGGGAAGGGGATGGTTTTGTGCGCTCACCTGCTGCTTGCACAAAAGGAGCTTCATGAGCTTGCCCACCGATTGCGCAGCCCAGTTCCCAACAAGCCATGGACCAGGGGTTGGGGACCCCTGTCTTAGTGGATCATAGTCTGAACACGAGGCAACAGTTTTATGCAGTTGCAGAAAAGTCAATGCCACCTAGACTGCATATACAGAGGAATAGCCTCAGGATCAAGAAAAGCCACTGTTCTACTCTATTCTGTACTTGTCAGATGATACCTAGAATACTGCATCCCCAAATACCATTTGGGGTATTGCATTTTAAAAAGGACACTGATAAACTGGAGCACATCTGAAGGAAACTGAGCAAGATTAAAAGGGGCCTGGGAGGAAAAACTTGTCAGGAATATTTAGAAATGTAGCATGTTCTTAATCTGCAGAAGTAAAGACTATGGGGAGCATGATAGCTACCTTCAAATATCTGAAGGACTAGCAAATGGAGCAGAATTGTTCAGAGTTGTTCCAGAAAATGGGACAAAAAAGTTACAATAAAGTAGTGTTTAATTGGCATCAGGAGAGGTTTCCTAAGAGTAAGAGGTGTAGAACAATGAAACAGATTGCCATGGAATGGCTCAAATCTCTATGGGTTCTATTTTATTCTCTCAAGCGAGAACTAAAGCTGTTAGCCTTTGAACTTTTAAACTATTTTTAAATAATTATGATACTCCAATGCATTAATATTTTTAGCACTGATTGTGTCATTGAATAAGTTTAGTAAAAATGATGTATGGATCTAAAAACATAACAAGTGTGTGGTTTTTCAGCATAGTTTTTTTGTGTATATGAAAACATAAATTCACAATATGGTCACCATATTCCGTTATATTTTGTGGGATTTACATTACATATTCTTACGTACATATTTTGAAGCACCCTCCTATTAGCATACTTGCCACATCACTTTCTTTCTTACAGTGTATGTATGTATGTATGTATGTATGTATGTATGTATGTATGTATGTATGTATGTATTTATAAAATTTAGTGGCCACCCATCTTACCTTACTCTGGATGGCTTACAATCATAAAAAATAAAAACGGAACAAAGATAAAAGCATTAATAAAACACTATGCAGAGCCAAATATAGCAGCCCAATTAAAAGATGGGGAGGGCAAGACCAGGATGGGAGGGAGGTGGGATCTGTTGTTAATCGATCAACCCCCTCCACTGTGGTGCTCCCCCATTGGAGCCCCACCCAACTGGCTCCAATGTCTTTAGTCTCTTACAGAAGATCAGGAGAGTTGGGGCCAACCCTACTCTGGGAGCAAGATATTCCAGAGGGCAGGTGCATGGGAGAGAAGGCCCTTCTCCTGGATCCTTCCAGCCAAATTACTCAGGCCTTTGGGGCCTGCAGCATGCGCTCCTCTTCTTCCCCACCCCGCCTGGGTGGTTCTGACCCGGTCCTGACTGGACTGGGTCACCGGGCGGCGCCGATTCGGGGCTTTCCCACAGGACACGGGGAAAGCTCCGTACCACCATGGCGCTGGCCATGCCTTCTCTCTCGAGAATCATTTTCATGCTGCTCATTTCGACCAGGCAGCAATTCTAAACTTCATGTCTGGTAGTAGACTTGCTTGTTGAGTGATCTTCTATTTCTATCAAGGTAGGCTGTAATGGTATGTGAAAATGACCTTGGGAGACAGCAGGAAGAGCCAACTTCTTCCTGCTGCTTTCTGAAGACTTTCAGCATCACAAGAACGATGTCAGCTTTACCAGATAGATCTGATATAAAACCTGACCAAATAAGCCAATTCTACTTTACTGTAAAGGTACATTAATAGAATCTTGCAAGTCTGAAAGTACAATTCTCCTCCATCTCCTTTACAACCCAAGAACTTAGGGATTGTCCCTCTTGAACCATTTGTTCTGCCCACTGTACAGCTGTGGGCTAAGCTCTCTTTATATCTGACTGCTCCCTAGGCAGCATCTCCACCCCATCTCCAAAGAGGCATACCATTCCCACATACCACTACAAATGATGCATGCAGTTTGGAGAATGTAGGTGTAGCCTTCTTGCAGAGCTTTGTGAAACCCTGCAGCTTTCTTGAACGCTTTCTGAAGCATTGCAAGAACGACAGGCAAGTGTGGAGAACTAAAGTGCCCCTGCGGTTGAAGGTGGGGGTGGGCTGCCAAGCACTTGAATTTTGATCATGTGACCTCAGGGACTGGGCTTAAGTACCATTCATTCGACGTAACCATAACCTTGAATGGAAGCTGAATTGAGTTGAGTGTTCATTCATTAAGCAAGGACTACTTATATTCTAAAATAAAACGCATGCTAAGGCTTAACCATGCAACTCTAGAGGAGAAATACCCAACCCAGTAGTAATCAAAAAGAACTTATTTTCGGAAAGAGAAGATAACTATTTTCTTACCAAACACTTACTAGCTAGGCAAAAGCCAAGTAGGTAGGGACTACTTAGTGCTTAGATATAGCCTTCTCCTCAACTAATACAGCTATCTTCCAGGTCCAGAACAAAGCCCACAAGTTTTGTTGACAGATCCTTAAAAATAAAAGCAATCCAAAACTTGTCCCTTGCTGGAACTGATGGAAGCTGCTGCAGTAGTAGTGTTTTGCCTAAATCAAGGTGATGAAAAAATACAGCTAGAAAAAATAATAATACAGGGACTACTTATCTGGCACTTGAAACAAGCTTCCAACATTTCTTCTGCTATAAGTAGCATGCAGAATGTTTCTAATGATTGTTCAACAGAAATAAGAATGAATTATCTAGAGTTATCTAGACTCCATAACAACTGTTAAATCGTCTCGATGCCCACATCTGCAAAATTACATGACAGTTATGCCTACCAGGAGGCATTTCTTTTTATATCTCACCCATGGTGAAATCTTGCCACTTCTGTTTGAGTAGAAGAATTCTTTGAACCTTAAAGCTGTCTCATCCTGCTAATGCTAAGCAACCAGTATCTATATTGTTAACTTTTGAATTTCAAATTTTATTCACGGAGAGAAAGAGATTCTGCAGATTAAGTCAAGCTTATTCAATTTACATAATATTCTAGTCCAAAAATTTGTTTGATTTTGAACAAAAAGGTTTAATCTATTCCTGCATGATGCAGCTGGGCAGTATGCTAAAATTGCTCTCTTTTTTTATTCTGTACATGTGGATAAAAACAAAAATAGCTCAGCAGTCACCTTTTCTGATTTCAGTGGATTCTGTTTTTCTTGCAACCTTTCACGTCAGCTCTCTGCAACCTGCTGTTCTTTGAGATTACTGGAATTCTGAACATTGCAGTCCCCATATATCTGGACATTAGGGAAAGCTATTCAGTGATAACAGGTTCTAATTCATAAATAACATTTTGAAGACTTTAAAAATTAGGCTCCAGATAAAATATTGTCTATTTTATCGATAAAAGGCACTAAAACTCACATTAGACTCTTCAGTTGTGTTTGTTATTAACAATTTTAAAGCAATAATTCCCTGCCTTCAGGCTCACAATTTGTACATTTATCAGTAACAGAGAGACAAAAACAGTTATTTCAATAACTCAGCAGAGATTGCTTAGAAAATGTAATTTGTTTTGTATGATTTACACTAGTATCAAAATTTTATTCTACTTTGAAATCTCTCTTCCTCTGCAGAAAATCCTCTCCAGCCATCCTGCTGTTTGTGCTCATGCTTTTAATTTGTGTATGCTGTTTTTAAACTGTTAATAGATTCAACACTTCATTTTGTGTCAAATCAGCAAGAACAAATAAAGCTCTCCACATATGCTCTGTTGTATTTTAAACATGTTTTCTTTCTTGGGCTGCAGCCCAGGGTGGTGTTTTATACACATGTTAAGATTATGCCTAAGAGGAGCGGAGATTCCTCTCAAACATTCAGCAGTTTCCTCTGAATGAATGCATAAGCTTTCTTCTAGGTTTTTGAAAATGATTTCTTAAGCAGTGTTCCCTTTTCTTAAGTTACCCAAAACGAGATCTAAAAGTTGTGATAAACCTAGATTATTAGACTGCAGAACCAATTTGATGAAAGGTGAAAGAGATATTACCTTTACCTCATTAAACTCAGTAAGATAGGCACTCAATGCTTTGACTCCCATTAGTAAGGTCAGGGCTGGGAGGAACTCACCCACAATCACAATTATATGAATCTGGATTGAGTCTTTATTGTTTTCCACATGTAGAAACTAGCCCATTGTACATTGGCAATCTGATAGAGAATTTAAATTTTCTGAACGTAATGGTTTAGCTGAAACAGAATGCATGCTAATGAGGTTCAGTGGCCCAATTATCAACAACAAATCATGGGGCCTATAAGTATCATTAGCTTATGGGAAAAAACATATGTAGTCTGAGCTTCTTTTCATATTTGAGAAAACACTGTTGAAGTGGATGTGATTGTGAGAGTAAATATCCATAAGGCTATGATACTAGCATGTGCAAACTTGCTAATAAAGGAAAGAAATCACAAAATCTAAATGTTTTAAATAGTTGTCCCATCCTAATTATATCTCTTAGTTGGATCGAAAAGGAATTGTACAGCGGGTTTTTTCTTAATTCCTCAACTTTTAGCTTGCCTTATAAACCTTGGATTGTAGAAACTATCTTGGCTTTAGATCTCCCATTGTTTTTGAAATGAGTTTAAGTATCAGAGAATAATAGTAAACTGAGAAAATAGCAACATGCTCCCTCTTCTGCTGTAACTCCAGGAATGAAATCTTTTTCAGTTCTGTTTATATTGAATACAGGGAATTTTGCAACATGCTAGGTATCCAGTTATTTTTACATTAAAGGGGAATTTATTTAAAATAATCAAGAAGGCTGGCGTCCCAAGAGAAATGTTTGTGGCCTCTATGTTAAAGATCCCAGATCTAGCACATGGATTTGGTATAGAGGAATTTCTGAAGCTAAATAATGCAGTCAGTTTCTTTAACACTTGAAAGATTAGTTCCTCCCTGTCCCTCAGGACTGCCCCAAGGAAAATTTATACTGATAAAGCTGAGGATAAGCAAAGAAAGCCAAAGGGTGTGTGCAGTGCATCTAAATAACTGGATGGGACTCCCTGCATTCACATGAATGATACTCAGAATATAGTTTTTGTTCGCAAGAGAAGAAGGAAGGAAGGAAGGAAGGAAGGAAGGAAGGAAGGAAGGAAGGAAGGAAGGAAGGAAGGAAGGAAGGAAAGGAAGGTATCAAGGTTCCTAGTAATGAACCCAACCAATTCAGCAACTCTGAGACTTTCAGCTTTCTCAAATTTCGGCACAAATGAAAGTACTCAATAAAACTGTTCTTTGAGAAAGCTGAAAGTCAAAGTTGCTGAATTGGTTGGGTTCATTACTCGGAGCGTTGACAAAAGGAATCCATTGTAACTTGTCATACTTTGTATACATTGGATTGAAACAGCACCATGCCTTCCCGCCCCACACTGTTTTGGGGGACTGAGTAACATTTGGAACCTTGCACGTGTATTGTGGACAAGCTTACAGAAATGGCGCGATCAGTTACAAAACATGCATTTCCACAAAGGCAGACAAGTGAGTCTCAGAATATACAAGTAAACTTTCCACCCACCATATGTCGGTCATCCATTGCTAGAAAATTTAAATGGGCAACATAGATTGCACATGTCATCCAAAGAATAGGCATGCTGGTCATAAAATACAGATAAATCAAACATCACGCCCTAAATTCAAGCAAACAGTACAGACAAAAAATATCATACAGTTCATTCAAACAAGATAGATAAAGGAGCCAAACCACATCTTATTTTGAAGCAAAACATAACCTCCATGTTTTACCACTTTCTACAATTGCTAATTCCCATCTGTTTCCATAATTTAAGGGTCCACTGAATAGATATATGGAGAATACTTGGCCATGGCATCTATGTTTGTTTTTAGAAAAAGCTTTTGTGACTCTCTTATGTCTTAGAGATACTCTTGTTAATAGTCCCATCACATAGTGTTGTGGGGAGAAAAGAAGGAGAGAGTGTACATCATATTGAGCACCTAAATGAAAGTTGGAACATAGATCTAATAAATAAATGATGGAAGGGGCATTGGTCTTACCTGATACGCTCCTTCTAGTTGACTTGGAGACAGCATCCAGGAATGGGTTAACTCCGTCTGTAGTCTCAATAGGACTGAGTCTGCAGTTTGAGATGACTCGCCTCTTCCGCTTGCATCTCCAGCTTTTTGATGAAGGCGTTGATGCAGACTTGCGTGTTGATCAATGTTGTAGCGTGTTGATCAATGTTGTAGCCGTAGCCCATCATGGACCCAGGACCGGACACAAATCTGGGTAGGGCTGGATTTTGTCTCCACGTCAACGAGAAGGAACATATCAGGTATGACCAGGGGTGGGTTCTAACTTATCTCGCTGCCGGTTCACATCCTTCGCGGGAAGGATGGGGATGTGAAGGTACGCCTCCGTCAAATCCACTGATGTGAGGAAGTTGCACTTTCTGATGCTTTCCAAGATGGTCTGGAGTGACTGCATTTTGAAGTGTCGATAAACAATGTGATGGTTCAGAGTCTTGAGGTCTAGAATTGCCCTCCAGCCCCCCAAGGTGTTTTGTATGATGAACAGAAGCGAATAAAACCCCTGTCCTCACTGCTCCTCCGGAACCGGTTGGACAGCCCGAATATCCAAAAGATGTTTTATGGCCGATTCCATGAGGAGCCATTTTGCTCGATTCCTTGAAACCGGACAATGGATGAAGAACCTTGGGGCGGTGGATAGGAACTCCAGGGAGAGGCCCGACCTTACCATTTCCCTGCCCCAGGTGTCTCCTCCCACTGGCTGGCAAAGAATGCCAGGCGACCCCCGATGGGAGGACCGGACGAGCAGTCACCGCAAGCTTCAAAAGGAACGACTCCTCCCATCCCAGAAGGATCTTTTGGATGGGTACCTTTGTCCCTGTCTGCCCTGTCTGTCCTGTTGCTGCCCTTGCCTGGGAGGAAAGGGCCTTTGGTAGCGCAGCAGCCCAAGGCCGCTATCCAATCCTCGAAAGTGTGAGGAACGAAAATAAGGGGACGGGCAGGATTCTGCAGTCTGGGACATGGACGGCAAAATCTTGCATTTGTCCCTGGACTTGACTAAAATGGGTTCCAGGGATTCCCCAAACAATCTGTCCCTGGAAAATGAGACTGAAGCCAGGCGCCATTTGTTTCTAGCATTGGCTTGCCACTGGCAGAGCCACAGGAGGCGTCTGGATGCCTTCGATGGCTTTAGACGTGAACTGAGCCGCGTTAAGCATGGTGTCCACGGAGAATTCCATTGCCGCCATTATTTTGTTTAGATCCTGGTGGGACCTCGTGTCATCGGCTGGAATCCTGTCCTGCAGCTGACACAGCCAGAGCAGTGAAACTCTATTAAAGAAAGAGGCCGCTGAGGAGGCCTTAACCGCCCAGGCATCTGCCTGATGGGCCTTAACCAACAATTGCTCCACCCTTTTTTCCTCAGGTCTGAGAGTCTCCTCCGGGGGCCCTGTGATTATGGAGGGTGAGGACAATGCCACCACCGGGGCGTCAACTGTTGGGACCAGAAGAACTTTGGATAGTTCTGGTCCCATGTTATAAAAACATCTATCAGACCCGCTGGGATTGGGACCTGTCCCGGGAGAGGCCCACTGTCTCTGCTCTATGTCTAGGAATAGTTTAGGGGCCGGAATCTCCTCCACCTCTATAGTTGGCTCTGCAAATAATGGATCTGTAGGATCAGCCGACCCTGATACCGCATCTGGAGGTGCCTGGTTGGAACCCAGCTGAGTTGTATTTTTTGCTTTGAAAAGCAATGATCTGAACAGCTGAGGTCGAAAGAGACCTACAAAGGCAGGCTGATCAGGTGTAAGGTCTTCATCATCATACAAATCAAATTCTCGTCCTTTTCCTGACAAGGACTCCTGGCTGGAAGAGGCCAGGAAATATTCCTGCTCATGAGCGGGAAAGGCCTCCCCTGAGGAAAGGTGCCCCTGTTGATGCCCATGGGCTCTGGGGTGATCTAACCCCAAAGTAACCCTCTGTTGTAAATCGACTGCAATCCCCTGTCTAATGGCCTTGGAGATAAAAGCTCCCATGCTGGCCGGAATTATAGGTTCTGACTGCTCATCTGAGCGAAAGCCTGCAGCAGTAGGAGTGAAGGTTGCCTCAGCCGAGGAAGACCTCTGAGGTGGAGGTTGATCCCATGTGGGCACGTGGCTCCTAGGGGCTGGCATGGAGCTGAAGAATGACCCACTGTTGCCGGGCAAGATCAAAGGCTGCTCCATAGTATCATCTGGAGACCATGCTGATGCCTGCAGTGCTCCAGGAATATCAGGTGGCCCCAACTGCCGAGATGTAGGAGAATGGGCTCAGGCTGGTTGTCCCATCTGGGGACCACTTGCCCTCTTCGCTGAAGCCTTCTGGGCTTTGGCAATTACTCTCTCGATGGCCTTGTGTCTTTGTTTGGCCTCCCTCTCTGCAGCTCTAGAGGCCTTGTGGGACTTGCTGGAGCATGGCTCAGTAGCAGCCCTCCTTTTGGAGGATTGGGTCCTGGATGGGCCTGCATTATCATTGCTGCCCAATGAGGAAGGGTCTGGGCTTCCCGCCATGATGGCAGCGTCATTGGCCATGGTGTACGCCATTATAAAACGGCCGATGCACACGGTCTTACCCTAATGGGTCCTGCCCCTACAATCCCCGCTGAGCTCAGGCGTTAATTAGTGTGCCTGGAATGCGGGCAGGGACTAAAATGCCTCCCGGTGTCCTGGGAGGCTGTGGCACTGATCAAGGGGTGTGGCCATGCGGCAGGGGCTGGAGACTCACCCCGCTGCTGAGTTTCAATGGTGCCGCGGCTCTCCTCCTTCGCGCCGATCCAAGGTGCAGTTTCATTTTGCCCCGGCTAGTGTTGCGGAGCCAGACTCGTGAGCGCCGCCTCTATCTCGCTGCCATCCGGCAGCTCCTGTGTGATCAGGCCAACTGGCTTCCGATATTGCACCCAAGGGTCAGCGTTTCGGAATCAAGCTCGTGAGCTCTGCCCTGTTAGATCTGTCGGCCGATAGTCTAACCGCTACCCACGTGGCCTTCGGTGGGATCAGGCAAAAGCCCTTCATGCCGGAAAGAGAGAGCAGCTCAACCAGCCTAAGCTGAGAGCCGCTGCGATCTTGCAAGAAAATAAATTTTGTGGATAAGCATTCAGGAATGGATAGCTACAAAAATACGTCTAGTCCAAGAGAAGACTGAGTCTAAAATCTGGAGATGCACGCGGAAGAGGCGTGTCATCTCAAACTGCAAACTCAGCCCTATTAGATTACAGACAGAGTTAACCCATTCCTGGATGCTATCTCCACTATTATGGAGAATGTTTAATTTTAAAAATGGACATACAACTATACCATACAGTATATAGAGAAAGATGTATATGCTAAGTCTGTAATAAAATGTATACATTGATATTGAGATATAGGTTAGTGAGACTGAATTCCTACTTAATGCTCAGCTTATAAGAAATAGTCAAGTTTTATTCTAGTACATTGGACAATTTGTAGTCTTTCAGTAACCAGATATTTCTATTGTACAACATTCAATTTTTATCTTAGTTTTCCACCATGGAACTGTAGAGGTTTACGTTCCTTTGTCCTTTTCCTCAGAACAGTCTCACAAGGTGATGGCCTATAGCAACTAGTAGCATTTCTATTATTATTATTTTTTATTGTAAACTGCCCAGAGTTGCTTAGATGAGATGGGCGGTGTAATAGGCAGGCAGCAGACGAGCATTCAGCATGGCCTTCTCCCAATTCTAATCTATTCTTCTAAAAAATTTACTCAAAATGCCATGTTTGGGTTCAATACTCTGAATCTGTTTTTAAAAAGAAACATATCAGGGGACAAAGTTTCTTTAAAATCTTCACTGGAAAAGCAACCCAAATATTTCTATTTCTAATGTCTGAAAGACCAAGACATCATTTGACAGATCTATTGTAGTTGTGATTAAAGGACTGTGTCTTCTTTTCTAGTCACTGGTTGCCTTTCTAAAGGATCCTGAAGGAGCTCCATTGTGGGAGGAAGATCCTGAAGCCAAAGATGTTGCCCATATTGACAGTGAAAAGGTAAGCTCCCTTGAATTGTAATTAACATTAGAGGACATTTTAAAGAAACATATACATAACTATCAGGAATGCACATTTTTATTCTGGCATATTTAGAGAGCTAGTTTAGCAAACTGAATGCTCTGCAAGCTAAAATACATTGAGAGTATTTGTTCAGTAGAATAGGAAAGGAGACCCTGATTTGCCACCATCTCATGCTATCTATGGATTTATTTCAGAATCTGCTAAGATAATAGCATGAATCTTACCCCCAAAGCATATTTCATCTTGAGCTGCCACTACGAGTGACTAAATTTATGTTGACTTCTTTGACTTGAAGGGTCCTTGAAAACTGCAGCTTCTAATGGTCTTGGTATAAAATGCACTAATGCCTTCAGCATGGGGTTATGGAGCTTAATTGCTTGCTAGCTAATGATACTGCCTGGATAAAGCCTAATCAAATGATTGGTAGGTTCTGATGAGATGAAAGGAAAGGTTTGGAGAATGTATGAAAGTGTGCAAAACTACATGGAGAATCACAGTCAACATGGGGCATCTCGAGATAGGGTTGGGAGAGGCTACCATACCTCCGAAACCTTGGAGAGCTGTTGAC
Organism: Diadophis punctatus similis; assembly: GCA_023053685.1. Taxonomy (NCBI): domain Eukaryota; kingdom Metazoa; phylum Chordata; class Lepidosauria; order Squamata; family Dipsadidae; genus Diadophis; species Diadophis punctatus. Next base: position 213,667,757 of record JALIGW010000001.1, on the reverse strand, counting down.
GTTCAATGAAGGCAACATCATTGTTCAATCAACTAACCATCTGACAGCTTAAGACAACTTCCTATGTTCATACAAAGTATTACACTGTTATGCAGACACTAAACTTTTTCTCCTAGAAATGATCGATCAAACTGTTAACTGATTGGGAACCCAGGGATACTCTGAATGTTTTTATATGGGTGTTAAAAAAAAGGACTTGGTGTAGATGCTTGAAATAAGTCATGTCATGGAGCAAAATTAAGCACCATATTTTTCAGAGTATAAGACGCACCGGAGTATAAGATGCACCTTAGTTTTGGGGGAGGAAAATAGGGGGGAAAATCTACCTACCAGGTAGTCATCTGGCTAGCGTCCTTAGTCTGTTCAGATTCAGCACATTATTTTATCCCCTGGTTAGGGCTGAAAAAACCTTTTTCAGAGGGAGTAGGAATGAAAACAAGCCTGCAAAGACTTAGGGCTGGTAAAAAACTACTTCGAAGGAGTAGGAATTTAAAAAATGCTGCAAGCCGGTAAGATCGTTAGCACCTCGTTAGGGCTGAAAAAACCTTTTTCAGAGGGAGTAGGAATGAAAACAAGTCTGCAAAGACGGAGTAGGAAGCCGGGAAGATCGTTAGCACCTCCTTGGGGCTGGGAAAAAAAGCTTCGGAAAAGCTACATTCAGAGTATAAGACGCACCCAAATTTTCAGCCTCCTTTAGGGAGGAAAAAGGTGCGTCTTATACTCTGAAAAATACGGTAAGTGTAACCCATTTGTCCAGATTGTCCCCAAAAGTTTACTATGTGTCTCAATTGCTCTTAAATAACTAAGCACTAATATATTCTGTGTTTGGTTCCCAGAATGCTGAAATTGTATTGTTTTTCAAAACTCTGATGTAAACCACAGCCAATATAAAGAAGTGGAGAAGCATCCCTCGCCTCTAGGTTTGAAGGACTAGTGGTCTACTTAAGGGTCATTAGAAAGTTCTTTGACTTTAGAGGAAACCATTTTTGGCATTTAATATGGACAAAATTGGCAAGGGCATTGAATATTTTTAGATGAACTCATGCAATCTTAATTTTGCCTTATATTATGTTCTATATTATGAAACCTAACATTGCTGTACTTGCTGCTCCTTCTCTAGTGTCTATTTTTCTTTCCATTCTAATCAATTTTAAATTTTAATTGATTACTCTCTTGCTGGTATTCATAGTCATTTCAGTTTCTTAGCTTTCATTCCAGAATTAGCAACAGTTACTTTGGCATTCACATTTGTCAGAAGATTAATTTTTAATGTTCACCTTTCTGTTCTCAGTTGCAGGTTCTCTAGGGTTTATTTTCAATTTAAAATGTTGCCTTTCTCATTGTGGTAGCTTTAAAAAAACTCTTCTGGTGTCTTCCTATTACCTTGGATTGGTTTCTGGTTAAAGGAAACAACTTATTTTTTTCTATTCAATTGCATTCTTTAAAAGAATTTGACAAACATCCTGAAAACACAATCACCAATCAGAGATTCTTAATCTTATTTTACAATAATGTTTGTTTGTAGTCTGCTGTATGGCAGCCCCTGAATAATATATTTTATGGTCTGTATAATATCAACACTTTTATCTTAGCATAGTTTCTTTCTCCTATATTCTTCCTTCTTGGGTCCATGGGTAGGACTAGAACTTTCTGCTTTCAGCATTGAACAAACCATGGTTCTTGAATGTGTTTGAATTCTGAACTGTATAATATTTCAACAATGGTAGCAAAAAATGAGCCAACATTAAATAGTTACCTACTGAATGTCTGAACACATTATTTGCTAAATTATAATGTCACAGGAAACACAGGTTAGTTTACAATCAGAAAGTTTTTTTTTCTGATGATAGGTTTCTGTATAGTTAAGGATCCACTGCATAGAAGCTTCCAAATTATTGTAATTTATTTATATAGGGCATGATGGTTTCCCACTATGTGTGAATTGCACATTAGCAATTTAAATTATCAGTTATGGTTTTTTTTGAACAATAAGATGAAAAGCAAGAGAAAGTCAAAGCAATACTTATTTCAATAAAATTATAGTCCCATAAAGTCTTCTCTATATAGTTGAGAAAGCAAAGAATCAAAACAAAATCACAGAGGGAAGAAATGTAGTCCTAAGATTATGCTAGGAAGTTTACAGGTAGACCTCAGTTAACCCTACACTTAATTGGAACTGGCAACTCCATTGCTAAGTGAAGCTTAGGCACTTAAGCAACATTTACGACCACACCAACTTACAACAGCAGTTCCAGCAGTCTTGGTTGCAGTTGTTAAGCAAATTACTGTGGTTGTCAAGCAAGACACTACGTGATCACAATTTGCAACCTCTCACTGGCTTCCCCATTGACTTTGCTTGTGGGAAGCTGACTGAGAAACTTGCAATGGGTGATCACATGATCGTGGGATGCTGTGATCATCGTAAATGCATGAGGGTTGCCAAACATTCAAATCACAATCAGGGATTTGATATGTCATGGTTTTAAATTTCATGGTTGTGTTTTTAAGAGCTAATTCTAAAAGAGAGCTTATCAATCATTTAAGTGTCTTAAATACAAGTGCAAAGTCAACTCTGTAATACATTTTGGATTTAACCATCAATAAAACATTAGAATTCGTTGGTGCTATAGCCCAAGACAGCTAATATGAGTGAGATCATATAGCATCACCCTGTCTTGAGGCATGGTCTACACCTTGTGTATATGAATTCGGATGTCTCATAATGTGTATAAGAGGCAGAGTTGCATTGCCATCAACATCTGATCCTATTGATGTGTATAGCTGGGAGAGAGTTAAATTCTAAGTTTAGGGAGTTAAATTATAAGTTTCAATTGAAATATAATCCTTAGATAGAAATGGTTTACTGAGTTTTGTAAACTATGTTCATAAGCCTTACATGCTTGCTTGGATATGGCCAATGCATTCTGTCCTTACATTTCTAGACTGCTAAATTGGATAGTAATGCATAATTCAAATCCACATCTTTTCAATGCCAATATAAAAATCTGTACAGGTAGTACTAGCACATTGGGATCATATTGAAGTAGTAATAAGCTTAGTTGATTTATCCAGCTAGTCTGATTATATGGAGACCTCAAGGATGCTCTTAGGACACTTTTAGTAACAGCATTTTGAAAGCAAACATCAGCAGTGGTTATAATGAAGTTTCTAATCTTGGAATTGGTTGCACATTTTGGTTGCACTTTTAAATGTAGGAATTTTAAGTGTGGGAAGCTTCAGTAAGAAGTGTTTGAGTCCTAGTTGATAACAAATCATCCATTTCTTTGTAGCTTTTTAATTGAGGATTTAATGAAAGCAACCAGATCACAAACTATTTGGCAGTACTATCAAATGGCTCCAATGGTTGTTGTAATTTTAGCTAAAATATGTGGAGTAAAGACTCTTAAATCTCATCTTTTTTATTTTCTCTTTTGGTTTTAAGGAACTGAAAAGACTTCTGAAGAAAGAAGATAAACCTGTTCTGCTGATGTTCTATGCCCCTTGTGAGTAATACAATATTTTTTAAAAATTGGCAGCCCCTTTACTGATATTTGTGTACCTCTGTTAAATTATTCCATTTGTTCATAGAGAACTGACAGCACGCATTCACTATCTGCTCATTGCTCTGCATTTGATATTCTTCATTCCTCAGTTTTTATTCCAGAATTTACCACAAACATAGCAGTGTAGCATAAAAATATTTCAAATGATGTTCTTTTACTCTTTTACTCTGCTAAAATTATGCAAAAAATGAACACTCAGTTTCAGGTGGATCTTGCACATTTATTTCAAGTTTTCAATGTGTTTAGACTATTCTTAGATATAGTAAACTTTCTTCGAATATCCATTTGCTCCTGCTGTAATTTAAGGATCTGCAGTTATGTTGTCCTGCCATCATTCTTAAAATGGCTTGGTCATGTCAAGAGAATAATACCCTGTCCCAACAAGCAATCATTTAAAAAGAGAACACATCAAAAATAAATATTATGATACCTTGGAGAGCTCCCTGCAACAGCAGTAGCTATTCAATAGATTTTTTTTCCTAATCTCTGCCTTCTCAAGTTTGAAGTAATGCCTGCCACACCCTTGTTCCTCCAGTAAAAAATACACAAAAATTGTTCCTGCTAATTTATCAGGTAGCAGCCAACCTAAGATTATCTCAGCTGCCTACTTGAATTAGAGTATGTAATCTAAGCTGCCTACATGAATTAGAGACCACCTGGAAATTTCAGAGTTTTGAGCTAAATTAGTAAGTTGGAAAAAAATATAGAGAAAAAAAAACCCAGTAGTAAGCTACAGCTGTAAGGCTGACAAAAATACTGCATGGATGCTGTCACCAGCAGACAAACTCAATTGGTGGGCATATTTGTCTTTTTAATCTAGGTACATTTGTGCCTGATGGCATGTTGAATAACCTACTTTACTACTGCTGGCCATATGGACATCTTTTTCTTCAGCTAGCTGATAGCCTCCATGAGGAATAAAGGCTTTTCATTGTGAGTGATTAGGATCTAGAACTGCAGGCATGTCAAAAACATATCACAGAATTCATTTCCTTAACTCTGATCCTAATGACACCAAGCATCCTGCCTGTCTTTGTTGTAGTATCTCATGGTGTAACAAGGAGCCAAAACCATCAAGGAAGCTTTTATCAGGAGGTGGGGGGAAAACCCTTATGAATCTTCATTCCCAATTATAATCAAGATGAATAAATGGAAGCCGAACTAATCTCCACTTTCTTATTTGACGTAGGCCTGAAGGTTAAAGCCTCAGCTTCATGTCCCCTAGGGAAATGACTGAACATATGTTTCATGGTTCTGTCAGCCTATTTATTTATTTATTTTTAGAAAAACTGGGAGTGTGTTTCATAATATTCTTTAATCAAAGTAACTCACATTCTTGAATTGCAAATAATCGGAGAAGTTAATTCTTTCTACAGCTGCTTTTTTAAAAGTTATGTGGTATTGACAGGAAGTCTGGGTCTTCAGGGTATATTGAAATGATAATCTCACTTGAATTTCTTTTGTAGCCATACATGAAATTGGCAAAGTCACAACAAATAATGGTAGTGTTTTCCCTGACTACATTGGTGCTATTTAACACACGCCAGATTTCTGGCTCCAATCTTGTAGTATAGTTCTGTTGCATGTTTAGGAAACATATCAATTTTACATCAAATTTCTTAACAAGGACAGTCATTATGTCCAGCTTCTGGACTAAGAATGATAGAAGTTGCACTCTACGCACATCTGGAAGATACCAGCTTGGCAAAAGCTGCTTTACATTTCAGTAACATAAAACACTGTCAATGAGATATCTCAGTTTTATCAGTGCATATCATTTATATTCTGTTAGCAAGGGTTGAATTACCCCATGTTACTGAACAGGTAACTTTGTTAAGTCCAGAAATGAATTTGTAGCAAAGGGGGGAGGGAAGAAGTATGGAATGAGGTTGTAACAAATCTGAAAGTGAATGCATAACTTTATTAAATATATATGTGGTGTTCCTCAGCAAAAATACTTTGCATTGTTATGAAGATGCTACATAATATATTTATATTGCTCCTCAAGAAGCTATTTACCTGCAAGGGTTGATTTTACCTTGTCACGGCTGAATACAGTGGCATTCTAGCCATTTACCAAGAGAGCCAGGAACTAGCAGAATGAAAATTAATTCATGTTATTGGATATATGGGGAATAGTGTTGGATATGTGTGGAATGATGTTGTTTTGCAATGCCATGTAAAAAGAGAAAAAACCCACAATTTTTCCTCAAGGTGATAAGCTCTTAAAATAATCCTTTCGGTATACTGTTTATTTTTAAGACATAGCATATTTGTCTTTCATGGATATTTAGTCTTCAATACTGTTCTCTGAAACTTCTGCAGGCTCTTTGTAAATTTGTAGATTTACCTCAGAAAAGCCTCCCTGTTTCCTGGTTCACAGCATATGTTGCAATTGACCGCTGTTTTATGTTGGTTGAAGTTATAATGTTTGCTTTAGTCTTCTAAATAATTCCTTCAGGCTATGATATTGAAAAGCCTTCTTCCTCTTTTTTACCTACTAGCAAATAACTTATTTTCTACTATGAATTACTTTTTTTACAAAGTATATCTGAGTCATTCAGTTTGGGCATTCCCCTAAGCAGGTTTCCCCAGCATGGTTTTATAACTCATTTCTTCGTTGTTCTTTTGGATATGTTCAAAACGTACATTTGGGGGGGGGGTAGAATCTCTCCTCCCAAGTATTTTTAGATTCTGGTGTTCCTGATTCTGCAATGATATTAAACAGAATACTGTTGGATCTACTGTTAAATGAAATACTGCATCCAGTTCTGGTCACCATTATACAAAACAGATGTTGAGGTCTTAGAAACAGTTCAGAGAAGAGCAACAAAGATGAAAGTCTGGAGGCTAAGCCGCCTAGAGTCCTTGCGTAGTTGGACGGCATAAAAATAAAATAAATAAATAAATAAATAAGTCATAAGATGAACAATTTAGGAAACTGGGTATGTCTAGTCTAACTAAAAGAAGGACTAGGAGTGATATGATGGCAGTCTTCCAGTACTTCTGTCACAGAGAAGAAGGGGTCAACCTGTTCTCCAAAACACTTGACGGCAGGACAAGAAGTAACTGGTGGAAGGTCGTTAAAGAGACATCCAATCTAGAGAAATTTCCTGACAACGAGAACAATCAGTGGAACTACTTGCCTCCAGAAGTTGTGGGTGCTCCATCATTGGAAGTTTTTAAGAAAATATTGGACAGGCTTTGTCCAGAATGGTATAGGGTCCCCTGCTTGAGCAGGGGATTGGACTAGAAAATCTCCAAGGTTCCTTCCAACCAGGGGTGGATTCTAACTTACCTCACCGCCGGTTCGCTTCCTCCCATGTTGCGTGGCTGTGCGCGCATGCGCAGTGCCAAAAACTCAGCTTCTGCACATGCGCAGAAGCAAAAACCAGCAAAAAAGGAGCGGAGCCAAAAACAAGATGGCAGTGCATGCGCAGTGCCGAAAACTCGGCTTCGGCACAGAAGCAAAAACCAGCAAAAAAATAGCAAAAAAAACCCCAAACAAACAAAAAAAAGAGATGGCGGCGTCCATGTACCGGCACCAACAGAACCAGCTCTATGACGTCACCACTGGTTTACTACCGGTTCTATAGAACCGGTGCGAACCGGGAGGAACCCACCTCTTCTTCCAACCCTATTATTCTATGTTCTAAGACTAAGTGAAATAGATCTCCATGAAACAGATGCTTCTGTGGGCAGGATGGGGAGGTGGATTTTACCTTCTCCCCTTACAATACTGGAATCATAGTACTAAGAAGCAAGACTGGGAGAGATGCCAAGTGTTGGGGGGGCGGGTTGGGGGGGAATTATCTCTCCCTTTTGCCTGCATTACCTTCCAGCTGGTAATATAAAAGTTTCACTAAGTTGACTTCTTCATACTAAAGATTTTTTTCCCACTCACAAAATAGATAGTCTGGATTGGATCCAACCCAATGAAGTGTTTTACATGAAATGCTGGCGAAATTCTACTGGCTTTATTTATTTAACATGGGCCAATTTAGATCTTCATCGCCAATCTTCATTTCCAAAAGTTGAATTTAATTCACCTAACATATAGAATAGAATAGAATAGAATAGAATAGAATAGAATAGAATAGAATAGAATAGAATAGAATAGAATAGAATAGAATAGAATAGAATTCTTTATTGGCCAAGTGTGATTGGACACACAAGGAATTTGTCTTTGGTGCATATGCTCTCAGTGTACATAAAAGAAAAGATACATTTGTCAAGAATGGTTGACATAGGGTTCAAGTAAGCAACCAGGAAACAATCAATATGAATATAAATCGTAAGGATACAAGCAACAAGTTACAGTCATAAGTGGGAGGAGATTGTTGATAGGAACGATGAGAAAAAGTAATAGTAATAGTAACGCAGCCTAGTGAATAGTTTGGCAGTGGTGAGGGAATTATTTGTTTAGCAGAGTGATGGCGTTCGGGAAAAAACTGTTCTTGTGTCTAGTTGTCTTGGTGTGCAATGCTCTATAGCGACATTTTGAGGGTAGGAGTTGAAGCAATTTATGTCCAGGATGCGAGGGATCAGTAAATATTTTCACGGCCCTCTTTTTGACTCGTGCAGTATACAGGTCCTCAATGGAAGGCAGGTTGGCAGTAATTGTTTGTTCTGCAGTTCTGATTATCCTCTGAAGTCTGTGTCTGTCTTGTTGGGTTGCAGAACCAAACCAGACAGTTATAGAGGTGCAGATGACAGACTCAATGATTCCTCTGCAGAATTGTATCAGCAGCTCCTTGAGAAGTTTGAGCTTCCTGAGTTGGCGCAGAAAGAACATTCTTTGTTGTGCTTTTTTGATGACGTTTTTGATGTTAGATGACCATTTTAGGTCTTGAGATATGATGGAACCTAGAAATTTGAAGGTCTCTACTGTTGATACTGTGTTGTCTACTATTGCAAGAGGTGGTAGGATGGGAGGGTTTCTCCTAAAGTCTACCACCATTTCTACAGCATACTATCACCTTTTCTATAGGCTTCCTCTTTGGAACGACGTAACTGCTTAAGTTTAGCTGTGAACCAAGGTTTATTGTTACTGTATATTCACAAGTTCCTGGTCGGTACAAATAGGTCTTCACAGAAGCTGACATATGATGTTACAGTATTTGTGAGTTCATCCAGGTAATTTAAAAAAAAATAGAACACTTAATTTGATATTCCTAGATTTTACAAGTATTGTCTTGTCCTTCAGGCTATCTAACTGTATATAACTAGCCAGTTTCTAACAAGTTGCAGCCAGATGACTTGGCTTTGCCCCCTCTTTTAATGAAAAATATGTCTTCAGACTCTGTTGTCAAATGCTTTTAGAGGCTAATGGAGGGTCTTCTTTGAAGGTTGCTGCTCCTTAGTAATTAAGTAACACTGGGACTGCAGTACTGTTTTTGTGCTTAATATGATGAAAAATGCTTCAGCTAAATTCCTTTTTAATCAAATAAGCTTTGAGAACTCATGAGTAGACCCTAAGTTGCTTAGGCCTGGAGTCAGCAGATTGAAATAGGAACAAGAGGATATGTGTGCGCGCAAACCCACAAATATATACAGAGAAAGGAAATTGCAATTATACAGCAAACATTAACAAGATGAATAGACTGGAGCAAACAGATCAATAGTATATTAAAACAGAATTAATATAGCTAATACAAATAATGGTTCTGAAAATAAAATTCTATGCATCCATGACTCCAACTACCTAATTGATTTTGAGCTACAGGGTTTCTTTTTTTTAAAGGTCTTGTATATTTTGGCTATTAGTCCAGAAATTCTGCTTTTATGAACCAGTTGTATATCACTGGGTACATGAAGTTCACTATGGTTTTGTACCAATGGGTGCAGATGAAATAAACAGCCTCTCTGGTCTGACTTTCCTGCTTCAATAGTTCCTCCTCCAGTATATAAAACTATCATAGCAGATTGAGAATCCTCTCCCATACCTAGCATTTTCTGATCTGGATTAGTATGAAAATACCTATATCAGTATTGGACCGTTTCCAGGCTAAACATCTTAAAACTATTATCAGTAAAAGGTAGATCCCATGCCAGAGCCTTGTCTAGTTTGCTTGTCTAAATGACTTTAACCTTATCTTATATTTAAAATTATATCTGGGAGGAAGTTTGACTTTCACTTTCTAAAGGTTACATCTTCTCTGGGACTGACTTTATTGCAACTTCAAATATTCACTTAGTAAACTAATCATAAGACATTTCTGTAGCTGAAGAACCTGTCCAAAACTCCTCTAATCTTCTAATTCCAAACTGGAAGGAAAAATAGAATACTACAAGGGATTTCTATAAACATATTTTTAAAATACAATTAAAACTGACCATGGATATATTCAGTGGCACTATATTCCAGTAAATTATACTATGTAAATCTGCAGCTTTCTAGAATTAGTGTTAGCAGAATTGATCTCAGATTGCCCTATTTTTGGTGGCAACTCAAAAGGTGTAATTTTCTTAAAGAAAATAGGAAGATAACCCAACAGTTTTTCACAAGTAGTCCTGCTGTTGGTTTATTGATCATTATTTCTATACATTGATGCAACAGTGACTGAATCGGCTCCTGTTTCTAGCTGCTAAATTTACTATTGTAATATTCTAAGAAGCTAATTGAAACAGTAGTAATTAAAATTTTGGAAATAGTTCTGGCGGAAAAACTAGTGCAATAGTTAAAAGCTTTGAAAATTGCTACAATTAAGGATAAATGTATTCAAATATGGCCACCAATTACTAGCCGCCTTAGCAATGTTTTTCTTGTACTGGTTACTTTCATCTGTTCAAATGTTATACTGAATAAAAATACCGAACATGGGTGGTGTTTGTATTTCTCTGAAAGATCACGTGGTCATTTTACCATCTATGTGTATGTGTTAGGGGTGTGCAAGACCTTGGAATTCCTTCTAAAACATTTCCTCAAAATGTCCAGGATACAAATTAAACATTTGGTTTGCAACTCTTTAAAGTTACTGTAGCAGCTGAAGAGGCCTGAAAGATACAGCTACTTTAAAAAATTGCAGCTAGGTGCTACATTAATACCCCATGCACTCTAAATTGATTTTTCTAAAAACAATTTCATTCAGTGTATTGCATAGCATTGGTACACATAGATTCATGGCCAAGTTTCTAATCCATCTTTTCACTTCACATTTGGAATTAATCTAAGAAAGGTAATATTATGAAATAGGTTTTTGATTGCTGAACACATGCGTATATAAAGGTCAGGAGAAATGCTTAACTCAGGAATAATGTTGGCAAGTGAGGAATAATTTTATGCATTTTAAAACATATGCACACACAAAATATGAGAGCCAGCGTGGTGTACTGGTTAAGGTGCAAGACTAGGAGCAGAAAGAATTAGGTTCTAGGTCTCTCATTGAACAGGGATGTTGCAAAATAGATATGAATGTGCACTAGACTGCCATGGTAGAGTATGATTATGGTGACCATATTTTCATGGACAAAAATAAAGGACAAACCTGAAAAGGGGGCAAATCTGAAAAGGTTCATAAGAATAAAATATATTTTAATGTTTGTAACTTTGTTTTGCAAAGGAGAATAAAGAGATCAAGGAATCAAAAATTAAGAGAAACTTTACAAAAATGCATATTTTAATAAAAATAATATCAAATAATATATGGACATTTATTTATTTTTAAATGCAACTTGATTTTCATAACTTTAACACAAAGTAAAAGGCTGTGCATTAAGTCGTACTGTTTGTACAATAAAATGTAGATGCCCAGAATAAAGGACAAAGGGGAGTTTTTGAAAAGTAAATAAATCTAAAGGACATCTTTGTGAAAGAATGTCCTTTATAATAATGGACTTATGGTCACTCTAATTATGATCTATGACCGTTAATGAAGAGTCCTTCATTCTGCAATCACACGCATGCATGTTGCACGGAGGAACTTTGTTCATTCAGTTTGGTTTGTAGATAAATTGAAGAGTAATTATCTCCTCCCTTATATCTTGTATTAGGGTGTGGAGTTTGCAAAAGAATGATGCCAGCTTTCCAACAAGCATCCACTGAACTGAAGGGCACGTATGTAAGTGAAAAGTCTTGTAAGAAGTTTTTGGTTTTTTAATTGCTTCATTAATAAAAGTAAAGCTTCTTTATTGGTGTGTTTTTAATATGTAATAGTTACTGAATATAAAACATGCTTAAATTTAAAAGCGAACGGAAATATTACCTTATTTATATTAATCCTCTGGGAACATTTACTTGAAAGTATCAATTTAGAACAGGATTCCATGGGTCCTCGTTATACCGGAACATAAAGTCAAAATTAGATTTCCCATCTGGCTATTTTATATATCAGGGAAGGTTACTTTGAATTGAAAGTGATGCAGTACCATGAAATCAAATGTTTCCAATTCTTCCTCCTGTTGTATTTAATCACGTTTACATTCCCTCTTTCTTCTGGGAGGTAGGCAGTTCTTCAGAAGTAACACACTGGGAAAATTTAGGCTGAATGGGAGTGACTGGATCCAAGACCATTGTTTGGGGAATTAGTGTCAGATTGATATTTGCAGAGAACGTCTTGGACTGGCCTGTCCATTTCTGTTGCCTGTATTGTTAGATGATTGCATCTGTAACTCTGGTTGAGTCTGTCCGTGACCTTTCAGGGAATTTGCATACATTTATATTTCTTGTGCCAGTGTGCTATATCTGGTGAAAAGACTTGCAAAAAGACTTGATGTTGTGGGGTTTTTTGCCATGAGCAATATATTAATTGTTTGCTTTCAAGAGTGCACTGAAATATGTAGATTAAAAATATATAGTGTCTTCTGGTAAAAGAAATAGCTTTCATTGAGTATGCATGATCCGAGTTTAGGGCCCATTGCTCATAGCTTACAAAATGTAGAGGCTATTTAATATTGCAGGAAGACTGGTAATGCAAAATATTCTTCAGATGTAAAATGATTAAAGACTACCGTATTTTTCGGAGTATAAGACGCACCTTTTTACCCTCAAAAAGAGGGTGAAAATTTGGGTGCGTCATACACCAAATGCAGCCCCACCCAGCCACCCTCACCCTTTGGCTTCTGCCTGCCAACAATTTACCTCTTTGCAGCAAACAGAACAGAAACAGAAGCCTTAATAGCACACTAAGAGATTATATGCCTTCCGATCTACAGCTGACAGAGGCTTGCAAGTTTTAGTATTAAGTATTAGTATTAAAATAAGGCAGCTTAATTAAACCCTGACTTAGTCATATTTGGAGTAGATCTATTTAAATAATTGGGAGGAGTTAGTGTGATTACATTTAAGAAAACTTTCTGGGATTACTATACTGCCATAATGTACATTTCTCCAATTCTTTGCTATTTCTATGGGTCAGGCACACATGCACAGAAATACACAGCAAACAGTGTATATCATCTGTGCTGTTTGCTGTTTGCTGTTTGGCAAATTGCTGGGAGGCAGAGGCCTTTTTTCCTTGTTTTCCTCCCCCAAAACTAAGGTGCGTCTTATACTTCGGTGCGTCTTATACTCTGATTCTACAGTTGTTGAAATTCATTTTTTCCCCTCAAGAATATATCCGATAATAGCTTATGATGGATAGGGGGCCACAAATGCCCCATTTGTTTGTTATATGTTCTGTTTTTTGAATGTTAAATGTTGTTGTTGTTTATTGTGTTTCATAAAAATTTTAAAAAAAGAAATTCATTTTTTCTCATTAATTTGCACTCAGTACCCCATAATGACAAAGTGAAAACAGAATTTTAGAATTGTTTGTAAATTTATTAAAAAGAAAAAAAAATATTGAAAAAAAATACTGAAATATCAAGTGGCATAAGTATTCAGACCCTTTGCAACAACTCTTTTAGCTCAGATGCCTCCCATTTCTCTTGATCGTTACTGACATGTTTCTACACCTTGATTAGAGCCCACCTATGGTTAAGCTGAATGGAGCAAAGTACAGGGATATCCTCAATGAAAACCTGTTCCACCGCGCTCAGGACCTCAGACTTGGGCTGAAGGTTCACTTTCCACCATGACAACGATCCTAAGCACACAGCCAAGACAACACAGAGGTGGCTTAGGGACAACTCTGGTCACTTCCCCAGTCCACTGTGGGGTTCCACTTTTTTAACTACGACAACCCCAATATCGCCCCTGCCATTTTGGGGAGCACGAAGAGACCATCCGATTTGTAGCCCCAAAAATGGCTCAGCCAGAGCCCTGACTTGAACCCTATTGAACATCTCTGGAAGGACCTGAAAATGGCTGTCCACTGATGGTCGCCATCCAATCTGACTGAACTTAAGAGGATTTGCAAGGAAGAAGGGCAGAAAATACCCCGATCCAAGTTTGTTAGTCATATCCAAAAGGACTCGAGGTTGTAATTGCTGCCAAATTGCTTCAACAAAGTACTCAGTGCAGGATCTGAATACTTATGCCAATGTGATATTTCAGTTTTTTCTTTTTAATAAATTTACAGACATTTCTAAAATTCTGTTTTCACTTTGCGATTATGGGGTACCAAGTGTAGATTAATGATGGAAAAAATGAATTTTAACAACTGTAGAATCAGGCTGCAGCATAACAAAATTGACAAAAGTGAAGGGGGTCTGAGTACTTTCTGAGTGTATATCCTTCATCTGGAGTTTCATTCTGTGATGTTTCATTGACCGGCTAATGCCACCCACATTGATTTTTTAAAAAACCATTGGAAATTACCTTTAGCTTTCTTAATTAAAAATACCAATCCAAAATCCTTTCTAGTGTCCTGTTTTGGATTTTCATTTACAAAAGGATTTCCCCTGATGAATAATTCTGGAGACTTCAGAGGCTTTTCTAATTAGCTTAAAGATATTGAATTAATATGGATTTTGGTTGCTTTTAATATGTTCAGCATGGCAACATTTGCTCTTCATGTGACACACAATATGAAGTGGTTCAGGTTAATTAAAGAAGATTTATAAGTAATTCTGTAGCCTCATTAAGTATCCCGCTTTTTCTGAGTGGCTAAAGATAATAATTTTGAAAAACAGTTTTTAAAACAAATATTGAAAAACAGTGATTAGAAAAATACAAGGAGCAAATTATAGAAGATGCTAGCAGAACGTGGCATAAATCTTTGGGAGCAAAAGATAGCAGGACCAATCATAACGCACCTAAACATCTCTTGATAGAAGAAAATAGCCCTTTGTTGGCCATCGGTGGAGTTTCACAGATGTCTTCCAAAGGGCATTTCTAAGAGATAATCCAAAAATCTTTAAAGTCCTTTCTGATGTCCTGGCTGTCTGATGTAAGAAACAAAGGATGTGATCTTGAATGTGGTGAAATAGTGTTAATAATTTGAGAAATCAATTGACTGCACAGGTCAGAGCCCTCCATGTATTATTGAACTTCAGTTCCAACCATCTCTAACCAGTATATTCTATTAGGAAGTGCAATAGGAGCCAAATAATATTTAGAAAGCCAATTTTGATTCCTCTTGATGTCTGCTTTGGTAGCTGCATTGTTAGTACTGATTATTGCAGCCATTGATCATTTTCTTCAGTTATAATTAAACCTATTAATATCTGTATCACTCCATTGCACTTTCAAAACTTCAGCATTTGTAGAGGTTCTGGATATGTCGTAAAGGGAAAACCCCAGCTTCTTTGTGAGAAAGCCACATCAGCAAGGCATGAGTGTTTGCCGATTCAGTGCCTGCTGAGTATCAAGACTATTCTGAAAAAGAAGGGGAAGAAGATAAGCAGGGAACAGAGAAAAAAGATGATCGGCAAAAAGCTCAATGAACGGCAAAAAGAAAACTAGATAAGAAAACTGCTGGATTATCCCTAGAAGGCCTGTACAAACAAACTCTCCCACACTTCTACATTGGCTGGACTTGAATCAACTTACTGCCCAGGCAGAGAAGAGAACTGATTTTTTTGAGCTGGACACTTAAGAGAAGGGGAAAGTGTGGGGACTATACAAGAAAGGAGCTGCTGATGCATCCATATCTGAGGCTGGTGAGCCCATTGTTGGTGAGAGAGTTGGAGATCAGGCCTCAAGTTGCTGCTACCGGAACAATTTATCTATAAGATAGGGCAGTGATGACGAACCTTTTTTTCCTCGGGTGCCGAAAGTACATGCGCACATGCTATTGCGCATGCGCGAGTGCCCACATCCATAATTCAATTCCTGGGGAGGGCGAAAATGGCCTCCCCCACTACTCTGGAGGCCCTCTGGAGGCCAGAAACAGCCCATTTCCCAACTTCTGGTGGGCCTAGTAGGCCCATTTTTCATCCTCCCCAGGCTCCAGAGGCTTCCCTGGAGCCTGGGGAGGATGAAAATGCCCTCCCCCGCCCACCGGAGGCCCTCCGGAAGCTGAAAACACCCTCCCAGAGCCTCTGCGCAAGCCGAAAATCAGATGGCTGGAGTGCACATGCACGCTGGAGCTGAGCTAGGGCAACGGCTCGCGTGCCGGCAGATATGGCTCTGCGTGCCACCTGTGGCACGCGTGCCATAGGTTCGCCATTACTGAGATAGGGGTTCCCCCCCCCAAAAAAAAATTAACTTGAGTTCTCATTTTTTTACTTTTGTGGCTCCAAAGAGTCTTGTTTTTTGCTTTCAAAGCTTGTCCCCTAATACTCAAGGGATAGAATAATTCAAGTTATCTCTTCAACTTTGGAAAATCAGTTATATGTTAGTCATCTCCACACACCTCTATCTAAAAAGGTCTCTGGTACAGGATAGATTTCTTTAATCTGATCCTGTTTTGAGATGGCAGTGTTTAAATCTGTAATATGTTACTCTTCAGATGCACTGAATATCAACACCTCATCATTTTTTAGCCATGATAGAGTTGAAGTCCAAGTCCTTCAGAGCCCCAGGTTGTAAGAGGCTGCTGTAACTATCACAATTTTCAGTTGTTTGCAGAATCATCAGAAGCTTTTTCTGAAAAGTGTGGTGGTGAAGGTGTTAGACAAGGTCTAGGAAGAGCCACTCTCAAGTCCATCCTCAGCTGTGGAAGTTTACTGGATGACTTTGAGCAAGTCATTTCTTCTCAGACTAACCTACTTCGCCATGTTGTTATTGGGAGGAAAAATACTGAATACTTTTATTTTGGCCAAGTGTGATTAGACACACAAGGAATTTGTCTCCAGTACAGAAATGTACATGCAAAGCAACAGAGTAATAATAATCATAATATGATACCAATAAGAGGGGGCAGTACAGAAGATGAGAAGGATAATAACACTACAACCATAAAGCATGGGTAAATATATTTAGACATAAAACAATACTGTGAGGATTAGGTGTTCAGCAGAATGAGTGATGGCATGAGGGGAAAAAACTGTCCCTGAACTCAGGAGTTTAATTAGGAGGAGAAATTGCTATGTATGTAAATTGAGCTCCTCAAGGAAAGACCGTATATAAACCAACCAATCAAATAAAAAATAAAAAAAAATAAAACAGAAAGTCTAGATCAGGAGAGGAAAAATCATCACCTTCCTCTGTGTGAAATTGTATTCAGATCATTCTGTACTTGTGTGGCTAGCACAATAGTTCCTAATCTATTGTAAAATAATAGTATTGCTTCCATTGTATTGTAGATACACCTCAATTTACAACTACAATTATGACCGGTGTTGCAATTCTGTTTTTGTGGTCTTAAGTTGAGTCATCATGTGACTGGACCTGATCTTACATCCTCTTTTACAGTGGTTGTAAGTCAAGTCACGGAGGTCATGAAGTGAATTCAGCTTTCTCAGTAGCCATTTTGCAAATTGTGATCATGTGACCCCAGGATGCCACAGCTGGCTGTTAATGCTACCTGGTTGCCAAATGCCCTAATTGCAATCACCTGACCATGGAAGGCGTTGTGATGGTTTGCGATAGTTGTAAGTGGAGCCGAGGTGGTGCAGTGGTTAAAAGCAGCACTGCAACCTATTTCAGCTGACTGCTAGTTCAGCTGTTCAAATCTCACCGGCTCAAGGTTGACTCAGCCTTCCATCCTTCTGAAGTCGGTAAAATGAGGACCCAGATTGTTGGGGGCAATATGCTGAACTCTGTAAACCGCTTAGAGAGGGCTGTAAAGCACTATGAAGCGGTATATAAGTCTAAGTGCTATTGCTATTGCTAAGTGTAAATTTAAGTCATAAGACAACTCTTTTGGAGATTGTCTTAATTTCGAACCATTGCTAAACAAATAGTCATAAGTTGGAAACTACCTGTACTGCATAATTGAAACGAGTACTTGAAGCAGAATATAATTGTCTGAAAAAGAAAAGTGAATCAGAAAGTGATCTGAAGAAAGTAGTAACATTCAAATTTCAAAAGATTGAGTGAAGCATGAAGAGGTTTTACACAGGTAAAACCAGGCAAGTGGAACAAATTCAGATATATTTGTGCATATTTAATTTTTGTTTTAAATATAGAGAAAGATTCAAGGATTCAACAATCCTCCCATATATGTAAAAATTAACTGATTCCGTTCTGTTTTAAGATGAGACAACTAGAAAATGTGTAGATAATGAATATAATGGTGTATCTGAGTTACAGTACTGATAATTACATCTCTGCTTTTATTCTTCTCGGTCAGAATTCTTTCATAGGGTATGTGCTTACAATTACAACCTTGATAACAATTGGATATTTTGTTGCTTTTATAGATAATAAGTTTTATAAATCAGCCCAATGGGTTTTATAGGTTTTAAGCCCATAATTGTTGTCCTATCTTAAATTTATCATTTACCTATAAGAACATGGATATTTTGCTGTGGTTTTTTTCCTCTTTTTATTTGCACAAAGTTACAGTCTGTAATAAATTTTGTTCTGTTCAGCTTCTCCTTTCCTATTTTTGTCTTGCCACAGCACTTTACCAAAAGATAATTAGCACCTGGGAAGAAATTGACTCAGGTTTCTTCAAATTAGTTTTCTGAGGAAGCCTTTTTGATGTGTAACATTTCATTAAACATGGATAACTGGACTGCTCAGCAGCAGACTAGAGGCAGTACTAATGTTATAAAGGGCAAGGATTTGCAAAATACAGTTTTTTCCAGTCATTGGCATATAAATGTCCAGTTGAAAATTTAACACTTCCTCATAAAAATATAGACTCCCCTCTGAGGAAAGTTCATAAAAACAGAGCTGCTTCAGAAAACAGAGATTTTTGAAGCATTCTTTTGCTATTCCTAAGAGTGGAATTAGCTACATCAAACATAAAATTGCCCAGTGATTTGCTACACCATGCCCATGAGAGACAGGTTGACAAGGCGTTGCTTTTAAAACAACAGCAGCAGCAGCAGCAGGTCTGTAAATAAAAAAATCTACTCTTCTGGTATTTAGACTAATAAGAATAATTGTGGGATTATAACTGGTTGTGAGGCCTATAGAATTTAGTCTAAAGGGCTGGGGTGGTTGCCTTTACCCCCATGGTAACTTAATACATTGCTGTTTCTGAACTGAAAAATTAAATGAAGTCCTCAAGAGATAGCTCTGCAGCCATGATGGATGAGAAGAGAGAAGGGGGGGGGAGAGAAAGAAGGAAGTGTGGAAGGGAGGAAGGAAGGGAAGGAGGGAGGGAGGGAGGGAGGGAGAGAGAGAAAGAAAGGAAGAAAGAGAAAAAGGAAGGAAGGAAGAAGAAAGAAAGAAAGAAAGAAAGAAGAAAGAAAGAAAGAAAGAAAGAAAGAAAGAAAGAAAGAAAGAAAGAAAGAAAGAAAGAAAGAATCTGTGAAAACAACTTTCCAGGTCTTATAATACCGAGATGGAAATGGTGAATGTAGGAGTTTTCCTATTAATCTATTTGACATTGTTTAAAATAGGTGTTGAGCATCCAGAATAGTCTATAAGGAAAAGACTTATGTGTGCTCTTAAACATTTTTCAAGGTTCCTGGGTAACAGCTGACCTTCTTCTTTGGATGATCTACTTTAACATTTCATACCAGCTCTGAGCACAATTGGCCTCAGCAGTTCCTTCATTTGGGAAACTGGCATTAAATTCTGCTGCAGCATTTTATGTGGAAAGAGAAAATCCTGTTCTTGGATGAGGGACAAGTAGGGGAGATAGATTAATTCCATGCTGCTAAAGGGATTTAAGCCTACACTGGTATTAATCAGAAGTTAATCTTTCAGTTGTATCTTCAGCAACTAGCCACTGTGGGATAAAGCAGCAAGACTACTTGGATCAGAGGGAAGCAGTCCTGTCCTCAATATAGTTTCATTTAAAAGTGCTTGGGGCTTTGGAGGAGCAGAAAGATATATTATTTCACACAGAGGATCTCAAGTTACAAATTCGGGATCTAAGAGCCCCTTTTTAGTTTTGCTTGTGCCAAGGAGTGAAGAGAAAATTCTGAATCTACTCCTTTTTTTTTAATTAAAAAAGTGCCTTGTACCTGAACAGCTACTACTAGTATGACTGTTATTGAAGTTCCAAAGATATCCTAGTGATACAATTTCCAACAAATATGAATGCTAAGTTATTTGCACTTGCTTGAGATGTTTTTAAGGCATTCTTATCTGGAAATGTAACATATTCATGCAGTCTACATTGAGATTTCATCTATATTTCCTGAACATTTGTCATATCTACAAAATTAGTAGAATTGTGTGCAAATAATGTGCTTTTCTGAGATTTGGTAGGAGCTGTTTCTCTTCATCTATGAAGTTAAAAATAAAATAGATTGTTTCCACTCCCTTTGGTTTATCTAGCTTTTGCAAATTAATAAGCAAATGTATTACATAGTCTGGCCACACTATCCTGTTTTAGATTGTTTGTAACCACTTTACCTTGTCCAAAAGCTTTGCTTGCTATAGGAAACACAACAACCAAGGGACTCTTTAGAAACCTAATAGAGGGGAAAAATTATTAAATCTAAAAGAAAAATTGCAAATTTAACTTTCTGCAAAAGTTTTTCCCCCCAGGGTCATAGTCATCTCATATATTTAGATAAATATTCAGAAGATTAAGAGATCTTCACAATCCACATGTAGTCAAGATTATAACAATATATATTTTATTATTCATGCTACTAATATAATCCAGGGTGATATGCATGGAATTCTCCCCCGATTGCCTTTGTAGCAATCTTGTAAAATAGCTTAGTGCAGTGGTTCTCAACCTTCCTAATGCCGTGACCTGCGCCCCGTCCCCGCACCCCACCGCGACCCACCCCGCCGCCGCAACCCCCACCCCGCCGCCGCCATTTGGGTTCTTTTACCCTCTGCTCATGCTCAAAGCGTTCTGCGCATGCACAGAGGGTAAAAGAACCCAAATGGCGGCATCCGGGCGAAGTCTCCCGACCCCTGTGAAAGGGTCGTTCGACCCCCAAAGGGGTCGCGACCCCCAGGTTGAGAATCACTGGCTTAGTGGTTGCGGTTGTGATTTGTTGTACAAATCTATGATACACTTTATGATATGATTTCAATTCTCCCTGGTCATCTCCAACCATCAACCGCTATAAAATCATATATGTTCTCAGAAGCCTTTCACACAGTTATAGACTCTGAATATGTTAGACATGATGGCAGATGTGAGCAACATACTTACATCATAAGGAAATTGCTATCAAAAAAGGCTTTTACTGTATAATTTGCAGTATCATCAGTAGGACTTATTAAGCTTCCTCTGTTATGTCCTTAACACCACAGTAAACGTAAGACTTACTTACATGACTATGATTGATAGAAAGGAATATATTAACAGAATGACATTTTACAGACTTTTAAAATAATAATTTGCCCAGGAATTGGTGATTAATTGCTAGCGCTGACACTATGGCAAGAATAAAAGAGGAGAGCTGAAGTACCAATTGTGTGATGTCTGTTTTAAATTGATCTCCAAGTTATGCATGCAGTAGCATAGGTTATTGTTTAGACAGTTTCCCCACATCATTGCATATGTTTGCTACCATATTAAGTGGTGGAATAGGGAATGATCTCTAGATGTTGCTGAACTACAACTCCCAGCTGCCTTTATCACAAAAACTCTGTTTGGGGCTGCTGAGAATTGTAACTTTTGGGGACCACAGATTCTACAATTATGTTCTATGAGGCCACAATTCATTTTTCTTCATAAATAGAGCAGCAAGTCACAGCATGTAAAAATAGCTAAAATTTTATTGAACATCTATAAGCCCATAAAGGAATGAATCAGAAGATATGTAAGTGGGATGATTCTCTTGGTTTTTAGGTGGGAGTTGCTAGCAACTACAGGTTCTTTTCAAATATTATTTTCCTGCAATTAATATTGGGTTTTCAAGTTTTGGAAGAGCTGATTGGAGTAAGAAACTTTTGATTCTGTCATTGCAGGTACTTGCAGGGATGAATGTCTACTCATCTGACTTCGAAAAAATAAAAGAAGAATACAATGTCCGGGGATATCCAACAATATGCTACTTTGAGTCAGTCTCTACTTAATCTGCACATAAGTATTGCATATAATTGCATATCTATATTTATCCTTGTATCCCAACTCCTCTCTTTTCACTGCTTTTACAGAAAGGGGAAATTCCTATTTAATTTTGAAAACTATGGTGCTACAGCAAAGGACATTGGAGAATGGCTGCAAAAGTGAGTTTTTAAAGTTGACACCTCCATCTTTGAGAATGACATTTTTTGATGAGCATTAGGGGGGAAATCCAAAGAATATGTAACAATGTAATTATGAGTTAATGAGTTGAAGGTAAACTTGAGCTCTCACTTTCATTTGTCATGCTTTCTATTTTGCATGTGCTAATTACAACTCTCCATTATCTTTTACTGAGCATTGATTTCACTTAAGCTTTACTTGTGAAAAAAATACTTTTTTGTCAGTCTCTCCTTTGTATCTCAATTAGGATATATTGTCCAACAGTTCTGACGCCTCTGCATGTTTCTTCTCTCTTTAGCTAGTGGGGGCAGCGGTGGACAAACTTAACTATGTACATGCAATAATCATAACAGAGAAACAGTGACATTTCTATCCTCAGATGGGTAGCTGAGGATTTCTATCCTCAGATCAGTCTTGAGTTCAAGATTAGTTTTGAATTCTTGTAATACATTCCTTCTTTTCAGCGCCAATAATGCATCTTAGGCATTTGACAAGGAACAAAATGATGCAATCATGCATATATACAGTATATTCATTGCCCAAAGCATCTTAGAGGAAGCACAGCGTAGGTTGAAACATTACGAAGAGGAGATACAGGAAAATATGCAAGGGTCTCATGGAAAGTTACATACTAATTATTTTCCTGTGCTGGCATCTCTATGCCATGATGCTACTAAGAACATTTGTTTTTCTGTATGATCTTTGAGCTATGTGGGATCCAGAAATGATTCAAATATATTCATGTATTTGGTCTTCTGCCAGACTTGCCTGCCCATTATTTGTTCTGAAAGCAAATTGAGACAGAGTACTTTTTTAAAGATTTAGATTGATACAGTAAATTGGGTTAGGAGAACATGAGTCAATGATGATTTACCACTGGGGGAAAGTGGTTTTTTTAAAAAGTGAATGCTTAAAGTTTCTTTTAGAATAAGGTTTGTGTGTGTGTGTGTGTCTGTTATCTGAGTTACCCTAATGATAGCTGTCAAAAGACAATAAATGTCACACCAAAATTAAACATTTAGCAGTATCGGCTGAATTGGAAAAGACAGTCCTGTATCTTAAGTCCTGTATCTCTGCTAATTCACAGCTAGACTGAAACATGCATGGACACATCCAATTCAAATTGAACAATAATGTCATGATGGATTGGTAGTTTGCATTGCTTTTTATTCTTCCCATATTGGATGCATACATATCAGCTATTCCCTTTTGGATTATACAACATTATGCAGAGACAGAAAAGGAATAAGAGTTATAAAGTCAAAGACACCGAAGATGTGAAATAAGAAAAAGGAAAGGTAGCATCAATAAAATCAATTTACATAAACACCATTTGTTATACTTCTTCATACCTTTCTGTTCCTGCATATTGTCCTTGCTTCTACCATATCTGTCCATCACTCCATATCTTGCCCTTTATTCTTTACACTTCTCACTTCTCTCTTGTTCAGGATCTCATCAATTCCATCTAAACATGACTCTTTCAGTCTTTTTCTTTTTTACTCCACTTTTCCTTCCTTCCTTCCTTCCTTTATTTGTTTTTCAGTTTGATCCTTGTTCATTTTCTCTGCATTTCTGTCAACATTTGCACACCTGAATATTCCTTCATCCATTTTCCCCATCTGTCAGGGTTCCAAGTAACACCCCCTTGATAGAATGTTATCAATAAATAGAAATCCATCAACTTTTTCTGCTTTTTTGCTTTCTGTGTAACAATTGTTCTCTCAAACTTCAGATATATAATCCTCATGGCTTCTTCCAACTGACCTCTCTGCAAATCATTTGGATTCTCAGCAAACAACATGACACCATCTGCATACAAAAGTACCTATTCATTCATTTCCTTAACAAATACCCATCTAACCTGGCCACAAATTAAGAACCAAGGGAACATCTTTCCTTTATTCCCTGTTCATCTTCAGTCATCCCATTAATTCTTACGCATGCTAGAATTGATGCAACAGATAAATCACACAAAATTAAAAAAAAACCCACTCTTATCACATTCATGATCAACATTCAATTCCGTATTAGCCCAAAGTATTCCATAATTCACGTTTGTTCATTTGTGTTTATCATACACAAATATAAATTCTTTCTCACATTTATATGTTTCTCAGTGATCTGCTAAAGAGCATTAATTTGGTCCTGCCACAGCTTCCTATTCATGTTTAATCAACTCCACCTTGCTACCTTTCTCTTTGAAAATGGTAACAATAATGACATCCTTCCAATTGTTAGACACATATGCAGTTTTCACATACATGTTAACCAAGTCACACAGCCACTCCATGAATGAGTCACATATGTTTTTAGTATTTCTAAAGAGCTGTGGTGGCGCAGTGCTTAGAATACAGTACTGCAGGCAACTTCTGCTGACTACCAGCTGCCAGCAGTTCGGCAGTTCAATTCTCACCAGGCTTAAGGTTGACTCAGCCTTCCTTCCTTCCGAGATCAGTAAAATGAGGATCCAGATTGCTGGGGGCAATATGCTGACTCTGTAAACTGCTTAGAGAGTGCTGTAAAGCACTGTGAAGCAGTATATACATCTAAATGCTATTGCTATTCTGCAATCATACTTTATGCCAAGACCCTTTCAACATTTCAATTGCATTTAGGGTTTCTTTTTCATCATTTTTTCTAGGAGACTAATTTTAGTAGCATTAATGTCAATACCACTGTTCATACTGCTATCGTTCACATTTAGATCAATAAAATACTCCAGCATTTCCTTATTTTAGTGTCAGCCCAAATTATCTCATCACTATTACTGTTAATTTCTTTTGCTGTTCAGCAGGGCTCCCTGTTGAGAGCTGCTTACCCACTTCCAAAACATTTAAAAAAAATCTATCAAAACTGCTTTTTACATCCCTGCCATTTTAATTTTAACGATCCATTGCTCTCTTTAGCTATATTTTTATAACTATCTTTTTCTTTTGCACAATATCTTTCAGATGCATTTTTATTGCATTCTTATATGCATTTTTTTCTTCATCCACAGCCTCTTGCTTTATATCAATCCACCAACTATCCTATTTCATATTTCCCATTAAATGTAATGTACTATGCAATATAATTCTTTTTGCTCTCTTTCAAGCAGCTCTATTTCTTCCTTCTTTAAGTCCTCTTTCCATGCATTCTGTTGTGAATGTTATCTTCTTTTTTATACATATTTCCTTTTTTTGTTCAGTCAATCTACTTTAACCCCTATTTCTTTCAGAACTCCCAATCCTTTAACTTTTTTCTTTTTCTTTCATCTCCATTTTTCTCAAATTTTACTGTTAATTCTATCCACAAACGTTTTGTCGCATTCAAAACCTCTCGTCACTCTTGTAACCGTCAGTCATGTATACCTGCATTTGTCCAAAACTACCTGTACACTTTCATTTCTGGGCAGACATTCATCAACTCAACTCCATTCTACAAGATCTGATGATTTTAGTCCAGATTTGTTTACACCGTTCCTCCTTTTTCTTAGTTTCACGAGACTTGTATATTTTTCTTCAATTTCATTTCACTTGTTAATTCATGCTCTTTCTTCTTTTTCCTGTCTTGGATTCCAGAACACAACCTTTCATGTACCATGCTTGTTATTAGATAGGCTCATCTTCATCCCCATGTCCACAGCGGCTGCAGGGTGTAAATAAATTGACCACATGACTGAAGCCCTTTGTACAGAAAGCGGGGCTTGATCACATGGACATGGCTGCCACATTGAGGTGGTTTTTTTCACCCCCTTTCCCCTCTGCAGACACCTTTGACTATGAATCATGGCTCTCATGAATCCAACATTACATTTTTCTTTTTTTAAAA
Source organism: Diadophis punctatus similis (assembly GCA_023053685.1). NCBI lineage: Eukaryota > Metazoa > Chordata > Lepidosauria > Squamata > Dipsadidae > Diadophis > Diadophis punctatus. The sequence continues at coordinate 213,641,836 of JALIGW010000001.1, read as the reverse complement.
AAAATATTTATTCAGTTTTTTCGTTAAAAAAATACAGAAAAAAAGAAAACAAACGTACAAAACAAACAAGACAGAACACAAACACAAAATAAAACAGAAATTACATACAGTTACACATAGAATACTTATTCATTTTAACAGCTTTTTCAAAATATTACTATATCCTGTTTTATGTTACCTTGTTATTTGGTTTCTTTTAACCTTTATTAATCTTAGTCTAAATCTATCTAACTTACTATATGTTTGTTTAAACTCTTACCATATTTCCCATATCTATAGCATATATACAAATAATTCTCATTTTGTTCTTATGAAGAAGGAATATAAACCATATATATATATATATATATATATATATATATATATGTATGTATGTATGTATATATATATATGTATGTATGTATGTATGTATGTATGTATGTATGTATGTATGTATGTGTATATATATATATATATATATATATATATATATATATATATATATATATATATATATATATATATATATATATATATATATATATATATATATATATATATATATATATATTCCTTAATCAAATCTTGTTCTGTGACCAGATTTTTAAGTTCCTATTTTGTTTTAACCAACTGTACCATTTTCTCCATATTTCATAAAATCCGGAGTCTTCTTTTCCATGTATCTCCATCATTAATTTACACATTTCTGAGCATTCTTTTATTTTTCTAATTACCATATTGGAGGTAGGGATAATGTCTGTTTTCCAATTCTGCGCATACAATAATCTGGCTGCAGTTGTTATATGTAATTTTAAGTAGCATTCCACAGCGGCTGCAGGGTGTAAATAAATTGACCACTTGACTGAAGCCCTTTGTACAGAAAGCGGGACTTGATCACATGGACATGGCTGCCACATTGAGGTGTTTTTTTTCATCCCCTTTCCCCTCTGCAGACACCTTTGACTATGAATCATGGCTCTCATGAATCCAATATTACATTTTTCAAATCAGATGGAGATGTGTTTGCTAAGCCTACCGATTTTAGTTGTGCAGTTAGTCCTTGACTTAACAACAGTTCATTTAGTATCTGTGCAAAGTTACAGTGGTGATGAAAAAAGGGACTTATGACTGTTTTTCACACTTATAACTATTGCAGCATTCTCATGGCCAAGGGATCAAAATCCAGAAGCTTGGCAACTGACTCATATTTGCAACAATTGCAGTGTGGATTTACATGGGGACTATTTGATTTGCCCCTTTTATGACTGACAAGCAAAGTCAACGGAGAAGCCAGATTCACTTAACAACCATGTTACTAACTTAAACAACTGCAGTTATTCATTTAATAACTGTGGCAAGAAAGATCATAAAATGGGGCAAAATTCACTTAACAGAAATTTGGGGCTGGTTGTAAGTTGAGCACTACTTGTACCTTTATCACATGCAACTCAACTAACTTAAGGTCAACATTAGTCAGTATTTGCTCATTTTCATTAGCATGTTTCAAATGGAACCTATATGTAGCTTTACAACAAACATGCTCAGGTTATTCTGGACAAGGTAAATCAAATAGGCCTCATATAGTGACCATTCACAATTAGGACAATGATGAAAAAGTAATCTTACAATCAACCCTTGCATTTGTAACCATCGCAGTCCTGTAAAGCAAAGGAAAGTTGAAATAAAATCTTAAGCACAGTTGCACTTTCACATTGCTTAACAGTCAAGTTGCTGGCCCATATTTTGGCCACTAAATGAGGACAAGTATCTTTAATCTAGAGTCAAACTTGCGGCATCACGTTGCGATCACGTGATGTTTCGCAACATTTTCCCCCTTCGTGGAAGTGAGAAGTGAGAAGTGTAAAGAATAAAGGGCAAGGTATGGAGTGATGGACAGGTGGGCCTGGCCTGCACGTGACGCATCCAGCTGGCAGGCCACCAGTTTGACACCCCTTGATCAAGAGAGTACCGTTCTTTGTTAGCTGTCAAACAATTGCCTTTATGTCTGTTGTCTCATACCTTTCTTAGGCATAGCCAATATGAAGCACAGCTGTGTTTCTCTTAATTCCCTGTCATGCAATTAAAAGGAAGCACTAATAATGGCAGATCTTGAAGCTATTTAAAATATGCTTCTTTGGGAATTGTGTGTTCCAAGGTCCCTGGTTTGCTCTCACTACTTTCTGATTGTGTGTCGGAGAGTGGGGTGTTTGTGTTCAGAGGAGGCATCACAGCACATTTAGGCTGCAGCTTCTTACAGTGTCAAACATTAAGTACATTCAGCACCTGCTGTGCAGATCAAAGAGGGGGAAATGTCCTTAGTGTTAAAGCCTCTTTGGTCTTTTAAGGAAGCATGACCAATGAATGCAGAGAGGTTTTCTTCCCCTTCCCTGAATAATGATGCATGCCTTCATCACCTTCAACACCTCCTTTTGCCTGAGCAAGGAGGCCCTTATCTCTTGGCGACCACATGTGAACCATTTGAAGAAACATCTAGAGTTATTTCCCCCCCCCCCTTCATTTCAGTTTGCCCACGTTATAGTTTCCTAATCCCGGTAATATTCAATACTTTTATATCAGTGCTGTGACAGCTATTGGATGCAGTTACTGAATGCAAAGCGAAAACAGCTGCAGACTGTTTCCAATGATAATGTCTGCTAACAAGCCACTCTGGGCTTTAGCTGACATTTCAGCCATCTAGAGTTAAAGGCAGCTGTTTGTTCTCAATTAATTTTCAATGCATGTTTAATAGTTTCCCACAAGAAAAAAATGATGCTGCAGCTTTTCCCCCCTCTCTCCGAAAGAAATCAATAGTGGGGTGGGGATGTGGAAGTCATATTGAGAAAGCATGCTTTAGTTGAGACCTAACAATACCCGTGTTTCCCCGAAAATAAGACCCTGTCTTACATTTTTTTGAACCCTGAAATAAGCCCTTGGCCTTATTGCCATGCACTCAAAAGCCCGATTGGGCTAATTATCAGGGGATGTCTTATTTTGGGGAAAACAGGGTAATTACAGTTGCTGTTAAACTGTTTGCAGTGTAAGCCTGGCACATATGTGCAGTAATAATAAGTAATAACTTAAAGACGTTTTTAGTATGAATGGTCCGTTGTCTTGCAACAGTCATTCAAAAGTGCTGGAAAAGTATAATTGAACGTTTTGATGTATGTTTGCCCTATATGGAAATAACAAACCACATTAAATAGATTAACAAGAATAAATAACTCCTGTTACTTAGTGTCCTGTTTCAAACTGAGCACATAAGCACTTGCAAGGAGTTTTTATGGCCGCTAATAAGAATAGAATAGAAGAATAAGAGTAGAAGGCAGCATAAAATCACCTATAAGGGTTCAGGGGTCAGCAGGTTGGTGGGATATGCTTTGCTGTGACTGTGGCAGCAGAAGGAGCTGGAGAAAAGTGCTGGAAAGATGGACAGACAAGCAGGTGGGACATCCCATGCTGGAATATTGGCAGCAGGAGCTAAGGGAGGAATAGAAGGTCCTGGGAAGATAGGCAGAGGGGTGAGATACACTGCACTAGAAGCTGTAGAGGTGAGAGAGTTGCTGGTGTGTCTTGCTCCTTGCTTCTCAATGTCATAATTCCTCTCTTATCTGGAAAAGTAACTGGATACTTGGCATGAGATCAGTCTTCAAAACAATTGATGGAAAAGGACAGATTCTTGTCTTAAATAATTTGGATATCCATTTAGGGTAGGGGTGTCGGGAAGATCCAGTCCGACCCGGTCGTTGGAAGGTTGTGCATGTGTGTGTGAGAGAGAAAAAACTCGAGCACTTTAGCACACCCGGAGAAACAGCCCGGTTGCTACGCCGCCTCGCAACTCCCAGCTGTGCCAAGCCCCGCAGGCTGCCTTTCTTTCCCCCCCTTCCCTTCCAACGCAGGCACCACCGGAGAGACGGAACCCCCGCAGTTGCGACCCTGGAGGATGGAGAAGGCGGGGGAAGAGCCCCGATGCCCAGCTGCTCGCTGACTCCAATTCTGGGCGAGCGCTCCCGGCTTGCTGCTGTCGCCGCCGCCGCTCACCCTTCAACAGCCAATCAGCGTGGGGCGCCGACAGCAGCGACGTCATCTCTCCGCGCCCGCCTTGCAGAGAGAAAGGCATGGGTGGGTGTTTTAAGGTGACCAGATGTCCCGATTTTGAGAGGGCCTGCTGCTGCTGCTGCTGCCCCTGCGGCTGGGCCCAACCTGGCCGTCCTCGAGTGCCTGCAGGCCGATTTTTTGAAAGAATGCCCTAGTCGGGCATTGTTTTAAAAAATCGGGACTTTTTAAGAGAGCGGGCGGGACGCGGGACAAATGATTAAAAAGCGGGTCTGTCCCGCCAAAATCGGGATGTCTGGTCACCTTAGACTAGACAACCAGTTCTGGATTGTGGTACTCTATAAACTGTATACACCAGTATAAACTGTTGATGTATTGATTGCCTAGCAGAGCTTGCTCAATTCTTACTTTTCATTTCTGGATATAAGCCTGTATACTTCTCCACCTCTCACCTTCCAACTTGCTAAGTGTCTGTTGTTATTTGTCTTCTGTTTAAAAAAAAGACTATTTTCAGCAGTGTTGTGTCTAAAATAATGATGCAGTTTATAGTGTTAACACACTTTATGGTTTGCGTTCATTAGCAACTTTTTATTGGATGGTATTTTTACATTATGCTTCATTGTCAGATCACAACAGATTATTTATAGAAGTTAAGGAGGAAATTAATAAGGCATGTCTCTTGTTCCATCTTAAAGCTTTTCGTATGTAGCCCATAATTACCATTGTTATTCTTACAAAATTTCTGTGCCAGGTGCCTCTCCACCCCTCTCATCCTTTTTCTTAATTTGTATTTAATGATTATCCTCCTTGAACAGAGACTTACTTGTATCAAATTACTGCATTGAATGTTAGCATTTATGTAATCAGGTGAATTATGATCCAGACAGCTGCTCTTTACCATCTAAGAGCCCTGGTAATGCAGTGGTTTAAAATGCAGTATTGCAGGCTAACTCTGCCCACAGCCTGGAGTTTGATCCTGACCAGCTCAAGCTTGACTCAGCCTTGCATCCTTCCCAGGTCGGTAAAATGAGGACCCAAATTGTTGGGGACAATATGCTGACATTGTGAACTGCTCAGAGAATGCTGTAAAACACTGTGGAGAGGTATATAATTCTAAGTGCTATTACTATTGGTAGTACTTTCTGAACATGGGCTACTCTGTTTTTTTTATAGTCCTCAGCCACCTAAGCCACAGGCTCCTGAGACGCCTTGGTCAGAAGAGGAAAATGCTGTTTTTCACCTAACAGATGATGATTTTGACAAGTTTATCAAGGAACATTCTTCCGTATTAGTGATGTTCTATGCACCATGTGAGTATGTTTTAATTCATACCCAGATTCAAACCATCTGTAGAATGAAATGGGCATCTTATATAGAGCGACCTTTATTTGTACAGTACAGCTTATATGTTGAAACATGGAACGACAGAGAAGACAAATTGTCTAGAACATCTTGGAAAAGTAATTGGTTTGTGGTGATTCAGATGTGACGAACAGATTTAAAATTAATTTTAAATAATTGCCCAGAAAGAACATTTACTTGGAATCACTTGTTATATAAAATTGTTGACTCACCTAAGAACTTAATGCTATCTTCAAGAAGGCAATGAATCCCTTCTGCAGGCATACTCAAAACTTATCCAAAGGTTGTCTATTAATAATTCTATGCTATTTAAGAATCACCACAGCTGTCCATAACTGACTCTGAAATGTAAATTCATGCAGCTTATTATTGTATTAGCTGCTGATCTGAGTTTCACTCCATGTACATTCATCATTTTTGACCACTGCAGGAAGTATTCTACATAAGGATGTGTCCTATGCCATCTTCATTCTTTTTTGCCTCAGATGCCATTGTTTTAGTGGTAGCGTTTATATTGTACTACAACACATGTCTTCAGAGTCTTTCTTGTTTTATGAATATCTGACATGGTTTCTTAGTTCACACCATAATCTTTACAAATACATAGGATGAGCGCCTTTCGAAGCAGCTATTGGTCAAACTGAATTGGAAATATTTGGAAATAAAGTCCAAGGTCAAATGTTGTCAGTTATGTGCACAATCCACTGAATGCAAGTCCCTAAAACTGAGACACTACTGATACCAATAGACATGGAGTTCTCAAAGAAAGTGTGATGACCCGGGGCGTGGCACGAAAGCAACACATCCAGAGAATAGGTCTAACTCCTCTTTATTGCTCCAACTTTGCCCCCAAACGTCCCCACGTTTACTACAAGTCCTGGAGCAAAGCTCTCACATGCACCTTCAACGGCCTCTGGCTGTGAGTAGTCCAGTAAGCAAGGTTTGCAAAGCAGTAACCAAAGCAAGAAGTTCAGTTAGCAAGGTTAGCAAAACAGTAACAAGAGCCAGAAGTTCAGCGAAGCAGGCAAGCCCCACAAGACAGAGCACAATAATCTCCAGACGTCGGCAAGTACGCACGAGGCTTCACAGATTCAACACTTGTTCCCGACAAATGCCCCTGCCACTGGCATCTCCTTCAGGGATGGTTTTCACTTACCTTCCCTACCAGTTCACAAATGTGAGCGCGCATGCACTCTCTTAGCTCACATGTGCCACCTCCGCACATGCACACGGCCACCTGCACATGCACTTTACTTGCATGCGAGCCTTCCGTGCATGTGCCCGGCTTCAAAAACGTGCACAAATAGTATAGCATAGAGCTGGGGGCGGATGGGCAGGGCCACCCGCGATTTCCACTACCGGTTCGGGTGAACTGGATAGAACCGGCTGAATATCACCTCTGATCTCCTTATGTCTCAGTCCCCAGGTATGCCTTGTGAAGGGGGGCAGGGCACTCTCCTCCCTTGTAGCCAGCTCAGTCTGTGTTGTTCTCGCCTTTTCTCTTCATGCTCTAGGATCAGGAGGGGGTAGTCCTTGCTCATCGCCTGAGCTCTGTTTCTCATGTTCATCTTGCCCCTGTTCCTCCCTGTCTAAAAGCTGTTCTAATCCTGAAATGCCTTGGCCTGACTGGCTCTGCCCTTCCCCAGTTTCCTCCAAAGCCAGCAGAGCCGCCCCCTCGATCTCTGTCAAGACTCCTGTTCCATGACAGAGAGATGGGGTTAGGAGAATTGCATCTTTGTTTCACATCCCTTTTATAAATAATGTGTTTTTGAGGAATTCAAGACCTATTCCCTTCCCACACACACACACACACACACACACACACACACACACTCAGTGAAGAATTACAGAGAAGGTTGTATTGTGAAGGTCTCATCTGGACTGTACCATGGTTTCATGATATCTTATATAATTCTTTGATTAATCTTCACCTCCTGGAAAAGATATCTGAACGAAGAACCACTGCCAATTTGAATCATTTGGACAGATTAACAGAGTTGGAAGGGACCTTGCAGGTCATCTAGTCCAACCCCCTGCCCAAGCAGGAGACCCTACATCTGCCTCTACCTAGGATCGAACTCACAACCTCCTGATTGTGAGGCAAGAGCTCCACCTCTAGGCCACAGCAGCTGTGTTTATATTTGTTTCAAAGAAATCTAAACTCTTTCCATATTCTCTTTTTCTCCGTGATATTATCTTTTAGGGGGAAATCTCTCTTGAAAAAAAAAAGAAGGATCAGATACTATATTAAACACTTCCTTTTGCATTAAAAATAGAAAAGATAGAGATGTATTAAAAATAATCGTATCAGACAAGAAATTTTATGGGACCTTAAGGCTGATTATTAATTGCCTTGAAATTTATTTTAGTTATTTTTTTCTCCAGATCTTCCTTTCTTTTTCTTGAAATTACACGAATGTGGTCCAGAAGTACTTGGAAACCACTTCTAGACTTTGTGCTTGAGGTGGAAAACAAATGAAACTTTGATTTTGGGTTTTATCAATTAGATAGATTTGTTATTATAGAAATAGCTAGTTTATATTATTATGAAAAAATAAAAAGTTGAGGGTAGAAATTACACGAACATGGACAAAGCTGTGGAGAGAACCTAGGTTTCTGTTATGGTGGAGAATCTAGATTTTATTTTCAGGTAATGGTACTGGAAGCTGTTAAGAACAAGACTCCTGGTCTGTGGACCGGTACTGGTCCATGGCCTGTTGGGAACTGAGCTGCACAATTGAGTGAAACGTCATCTGCACGTGCATGGGATATAGGTAGTGCACAAAACCATCCTCCCTTCCCACCACTGCTGGTCTATGGAAAAATTGTTTTCCCTGAAACTGGTCCCTGGGGCCGCTGGTTTGGAACATAATAGGTAGTCCCTGACTTATGACCAGGGGTGGGTTCCAGTTACCTTCGCTACCGGTGCGCATCGTGATCTTTCGCGCGTGCCCCTTGCTCCACTTGCGTGCGCGCTCATGTCCCCTCACGAGATTTTACTTCCACGCATGCTCAGAAGGACGTTTCAGCCCGAAACACAGCTGAGGAGCTGCTCAGCTGTGCTTCGGACGAAGAAATAAAGGTCGGTATTAACCCGGGGGTGGGTGGGAGGACTTTTTTTCAAAGCAGAGGACGAGGAGAAGCCATCCAAACCCGAAAAAATCGCCAAAAATTCCGAAAAAAAGATGGCGCGCACGGACCGGCACAGACAGTACCGGAACCGTGACGCCAAAATTACATCACCAGCGGATCGCTAACGGTTCAGGCGATCTGGTCTGAACCGGGAGGAACCCACCCCTGCTTACGACCACAGTTGAGCCCCAAATTTCTGTTGGTAAGCAAGGCAGTTGTTGAGTTGTGCCTCATTTTAAAACCTTTTTTGCTACAGTTGTTAAGCAAATCATTGCAATTGTTAAGAGAATCATGCTATTGTTAAGCTTCCCTCACTGACTTCCCTCACTGACTTTGCTTGTTGGAAGCCAGCTGGAAAGGTAACAAATGGTGATCACATGACACAGGGATAGTGCAACTGTCATAAATACATGCCAGTTGCCCATCACCCGAATTTTGATCACAAGACCATGGGGATGCAGCATCAATCTTATGTGTGAAAACTGGCCATGCATCACTTTTTTCTATACTGTTGTAACTTCAAGAGTCACTAAACAAATGGTTATAAGCCAAGGATGATGTGTACACTTTATAATTTTGGAATGTTCTTAAATGATCCAGCAGTATCTAGCACAGTGGTTCCCAACCTTTTTGTGATCGAGTACCACTTGGAGGTCCCGTACAGTCGCCGCGTACCACCTGGTTCCAGAGAAACTAAATTCGATCAGATATCACTTTATTTCCATAATTGTACCGTTCCTTTTTTGGCCCCGCGCATCCAGCAACTGGATTCGCGGGCAGCTGGGCCGCTGGGTGGCGTGTGGCAACAGTTGCAAATCGTTGCCAGATTATCTTGTGTTAGGCAGTAAACATTTTTGTGAAGTAAAAAATAACTAACTAAAAATCGTTCATGATCCCGAAAGTGTTCGCATACCACCTGGAAGGCCCTAGCGTACCACTAGTGGTACACGTACCACAGTTTGGGAACGTACACGTACCACACGTACCACAGGTTGGGAACGTGCACGTACCACAGGGCAGAACCAGGAACTACCTTACAGATATGAAAATGCGAATAAAGTATTTTTTGCCCAATTGAGTCTCTACAGTGAAATCCTCCCCCCACAGACTTTCTCCCAAATACTGAAGCTTTTGAAATAGAAGTATAAATTCCCCGAGGCCCTGTTTAAAAACTCAAGATCATTTTGTTTAAACAGAGTAAATATTGAACAGACTTTCCCAGAGCGTTGCTGATGCAGATTTAGAGGCAGAATTAAATCATTACTATTCACTGACGTTTTATTTTTTTTTATTTCAATGTGCCTGAAAAGCCTATTGGGTGCAGCTAGATTCCACAACTGAAAGGTTTTTTTTCCCCTTGAACAATTCATGAGCTGCTGAATTGTTTTGTGTAATGATGCTTCCTTCTCCTCCCCCAGGAGTTGAATTGCAGAACCCTCAAGACTTTATTGTGATGTAATACACAACCTGTAATGATATTTTGTGAATAAAATCTCTTGTATTCAGCCTAAACCAGATACTGCTATTGATGCAGAATCAACTATGGGATTGTCGATGTCAATTTATGGCACTGGATGACATGCCAGGCTGCTTAGAGTAGTACATTCCATCACTTGTCTTATGGATCCTGGCTCTGTTTGGCTTGGAATGCGTAGCTTGAAAGTTACTAGCAGAAGCCTTAACAGAGAAACTTACAATATGAAGTAGAAGTATAGAGAATCAGGAAGATGACCTTGACAGAGATAAACCAGCTCCATTACCATAGCAACGAGGGGAAAAACATGGCTTAAGCCCAAAACAAAACAATCTCAATAAAAGTAGTCATGGCTTTCCTGTGGCGTTGACAGGAGACCATTATTACACCACTTCCAAAGAAGCCTACACTCGATCTTTTGGAGATGGGCAATTATAGTTGAATAAGAGCATGGTGGTTTAAGCACAAGTAGTCCTGGATGCAGCAAATTATCTTGAACTACTGTATTTCAAATAGGCTTGAGAGCAGGTAATGAGGTTGAGACTGACTTTCTCAGTCTGATGAATGATCTTTGGGAACTGACATGGGGAGTTACTCTGATGATTGTGCTCAACCTCTCTGCTACTTTTGAAACAATTGATCATGATATCCTTCTGGGAATAGGAGACACTTTTTCTTTCCTAGTAGATTTCCAGCAATGTTACTTGGAAATAGTTGCTCTCTGAAATAGACACTAACCCATGTTGTCCTTTGGGGCTCTCTTTTGTTTCCAATGTTTTCAATATTGTCTTGAAAGTCTTAAGAGTGCAGCAGATGATGTGGAGCTGGGTGGTTGTCATTATGTTGATGACATGCAAATCTGTTTCTCTGTATCATCTTCAAGTAATGGTGTGTCCTACCGAATGTCTGCCTGCCCTTGGTAAGTTGAAAATGAATCCAGACAATAATGAATTACTTATTGTAATGAGTTACAGTTCCAGAAAGAGAGTAGACCTCTGTATGGAGCCACACTGTCTCAGAAGAAGCAGTTATTTGATTGAGGGGAGATGCTTCTGGGTGAATTTCTCTCTGCTTTCTCAGCTTAAAACGCTCAAGTGCCCCTCTGTGAGGGAGATGGGTGGTTAAAAAGTTTGATATATAAATACAGTAAGTAATAAATTCTGTATCAACTGGGTCCCTTACTGGAGAAAAATATGATCTTAATTCTCTGGTACATGCACTGGTGACCTCCATTCTTGATAACATTTGTACCAAGATATTTGTCTAGTCCAAATGCTGCAAAATTTGGAACCTAAGATGGCCTCTGGAAGTTTTTAATGAAGTCCCCATTTTTATTTGTACTAAAAGCATTGTAGTTTCTTCCCACTGAATTATAATGTACTTCTTAGTACATTGAAAGCCCAATTTGGCTTAGGTCTAGGCTACCAAAGGAATAGTTAGTTTCAACCCACTATGGTTCCTTCTCAGGTTATTGATATTATCTAAGATTTGTGTGAAAGTGTCAGCTTCTCTTGCAATAACTTTGAATTGTACTTTCCCTGTAGTCACCATGTCTCATTTCTCTCTGTGTTTAGGGACCCAGTCTTTTACTTACCTTTCTACAATGCTACCTAAAATATGTCCATTTGAATACACATTTATCTGTTTTTAATTGTTCTTAATGTCTCTGATTTAATTTTGATATATTTTGTCATAAGCTACTTAGATAGCTCAATAGAGCTTATCAATAGATGACATAATTTCTAATAAACAAGACTAGGCAGCCTTCTTCAATTGTAGTAAATAAAAGAAATTTGTTATGGCCACAAACCAGGATAACAATTGCAGTAATGTTTATGGGAGTTGATCCTGTGCACTTAGAGAATATCAAATTGGACAAAACTGCTATACAGTATCTTTTTAGTTTTGGGAAGATTCTAAATTGCCATCTATTATCAATCTGAAGAGAGAATTGTGACTAAGAATAATTATTTGATGTTATGTGTAATTTGTCCTTTAAATTTTTCTCACCATCTTACGGTTCACAGAGGGTCTAAAGTTAGGTTTCATATAGTATTATTTTCCCTTTGTTTTTCTTTTGTTGATTGCTGCTCTGGTAGAACAGAATTAGAAATGTTGTCTAGTATCTGAAGGCCCATATGTTTCCTAATCCCAGTTTAATCACTTCATTCCCTCTGAGCTATATTGATAATACTCTTTTTTTGGAATAAAAAGATACTTATTGTCTTATTGTTCACGGGACATTTCAAAAGCCTTGGCATCATCCTTATGATTATTCATATTAGAGATGATATTTAATATACAACCCATTGTGTAGCTAATGACTAGGGATTTCACATAGTATCACCTGGCCAAAGCTGCTTACTATTTTTTGGATGAATTCAATTCAGGTTGCCTGCTTCCATGCTTGTCACTTCAATTTATGAGTATGTATACACGCATACACGCAACGTATATACATTTGACCATGCTCCAAATATATATCACATTTTAGGGGTATGCAACATTATGCTGAGTACTGAGCCAAAAAGTTAAAGACATGAAATTTAAAAAAAAGAAGCATAGCTAACGGTAATTTACAACATCACCATTCATGTACCTCCCTCTACTTGCTGTCCTTGAAAATTATACTTGCTTCTTTTTTTTAAAGTCTGCTGTTTCTTCTTTAAATTTGTCACCTTCTCTTTTTCAGGATCTCCTCTCCATCTAAAAATTACTTTCTCAATTTTCCTCTTCCTCTTCTCGCACTCATTTTCCCTTCATTTAATTATCTTGCAATTGATCCTCATTCATATTGTCTATCACACCTTCCCTTTCTCTTAGTTTCCCAAGCACACAACATAATTTATTTTATGTCATTTGTTAATTCATGCTTTTTATCATTTTATATATTCCAAGTCACAGTCTTTCATATGCCATGGTACACCCCTTATAGATATGATTAATTAATATTTTTAATAATATAGATAAGGTGTAGACTAGCTCACCAGCTTTAGTTATACCCCTGCCAGATGCAGCCAACACTAAGGACAGTACCAAGTCAATTTTGGCACATTTTAGTCAGTACGTCACAAATGCAATATTTTTTTTTATCCAGGCATACCATTGCACTTTGCAAGCCAACATACTGTTGCCCTCACCCCACCAAGTATGTGCACTCACACATTCAAGATCTGTGTAGAATAGTTTAAGGTCCCACTCAAGATTATGAAATCTTTCTAAAAAGCACATTTAGAACTCTTTTGCTGGTAAGGAAGATGAAAGTTAATGAATAGTAATGAATAGCATCTTTCTACTGGAATTCCCTTTAGATGACATTAAGTGACAGTAAATATATTACAAGATAATTAACAGAAGCTGAATATCATAAACCATTTTCTTTATGATTAAAAAAAAATCTCCTCCAGATACGTTGTATTAACTAATGGAGTCACATTACAAATGTTACAAAATTATTCCATCAAAGTAATGCATTAAATCCAAGGATTTGATTTATTATTTCAGCCTTGGTGCAAATTAAAGGTTATAAATGCATTAGTACAAAAACAACAGATAGCAAACAAAGACCACAAGTGATGTCAACTAAGATATGAAATTAATTTCTTTTAAACTGTAATTTTTTGTGCGTGAGATTTGCAGCCCTGATTCATTTACTAATATGCCATAGGGTGGTTAACAGTCTACAAATCATTTGTTTATGAAGGTGGATGATTAACATCCGACAAATCATTTGTTTATTTTTGGAGAGAAGATTGATATGGGGAAGTCTTCCAACTGCAGTGCTATTGAATATTGATAAATGGGATGCAGTTCAGACACATTTGAATTTGAAATAGCTGCATCAGTAGTAAAAGTAGGGTAATGCAAACAATTTTGCTACATGCTGCCATTCCTAAAACCCCAGATCACGGAACTTCCTTATTTCACATTGTCCAACAGTAGAGCCCATGCTCCTGAATAAGATGTACTTTAGCATTGACAATATGAATGAAAATGGAGCCAAGGCAGGTTCCACAGAAGGACTGTTTCTGGAGATGTTTCTGACTCATTATCATGGATTCCCCAATTCTCCCAAGCCCCACTCCATACAGCAGAGCCCCTAGTTCTCTAGAGATATTTTAGGCATCCTCTTGAAAAACTAGGATGGAGCAGTCAGTCTTGGCTGGTCCCTTTCTCTGGGGTTTTCTTTATAGCCAAAATAAATAAAAGTTGAATTATTTAATGCACATGATTGACAGCATATGTGCATCTGAGTGGATACATGTGGATTTTCTATCACATATAAGTGATAACAGCAACCAATCAATCAGTCAGTCTTGGCATGGAAGTATAACACTCAAGCAATGTGTTTGAGGACTTTCTAAGAGAGTAGCTTCTCAGTCTAGCACTTATGAAAGAGCTAGAAATTGTTAAGCGGGGATATTGGTTGTGTTAGCAAGCAGCAGCCACCCCGTTTAAGGACTCAAAAGCACAAGACAAAGAGTCTTTGGAAGTGTGGGAAAGACAGGAAGAAGAAGCAACAGGTTAAATTGCTGTAGGGTTCATAGTGAAGTGCCCTCTCATATAGTCAGAGATGAGCAGCCGGGTGTTTCATATGCCTGCTATCTTACAATAAGAAATCTTATCAGGCCGTGTCATATTAAGAATCTGAGAGACTTCTGCTGAGTTTCAACCTAATAGTCGATTTAAGCCATGTAAAGAGGGGTGGGTGGGAGATTTATTGCTGAGTCTTGGTCCAGGGAGCCTGACATCACCTGTGAGCCTGTTCATTGTAAAGCATTCCTTATAGATAGTAAATTATTAAAAGAGAACTGGATGATGCAGTTGAAGATAGAAAATGATGCATTAGGCTGGTGGGAGTTTGATAAAGTAAGCTGAAAATTGGTGAAAAATGAGACAGACCTCTTTAGTGAAGCAGTGTCTGGAAAGAAATGATTTTTTCTTTTTTCTTTAACCATCCTGTGGGAGAAGCCATGGCATATTGCATGAGTTCCTAAACATGGAATCTTGCATCGCTGATAAAAAGTGATTTGAAGCAGAAGAGATAAATTAAAGAAGACAAACAATTTTCCTTTTCCTGCTGATTATTGATTTGGGGCAATGGGAGGAAGTGCGCCTGTATATCTTCCCTGAAGCTCATTCTGTTTCTCCCAAAGCATTTCAGAGACAGAAGAACTTGGAATCTTGCTTCGGAAATGACAACATGTTTAGCTGAGTATGTGCCTGTAGACATTTGGGAGGGGAGGGGGGATTCCGATTGTGGCAGTACATGATTGCAAACTCTACATATGCAAAAAATATAAACGATTGCAAATTTTTCAGCTGTTCTTCATTCATAAGGCAATGGATAAGGGGAGAGAGAAGCATTGCAATTCACCAAGAACACAATTGGGGTAGCAATGGCTCATAACACTAGTCACAGACCTTTCTCTTTCCTTTCTCCCCCTATTTTCAGTTAATTAATCTGACAAAAAGCTAATAATAATAATAAATTCCAAAGCCTGCAACTATTTTTTAAAGTGGTTAGCTTACTAAAAATAGCACTTCTGTCCACTTCTTATTTATCGTTATTATCCTAAACTGCGGAGGCTAAGGGAATTGTACTTCTGGATCCCTTGCTTTGTATTACTGAGCGGTCAATAGGGCTGATTGAAATGAAACAGATTGATGAGGATGGTGAGATTACATGATAAGTGTGCCCTACTCTGGCAGATAGCTATCTCCTGATAGTTAATTCTCTTCTGACATATACCGTAGTAAAAGAGCAGAGCTATCCAAGTGCTGCTCTCTCCTAGCCCGCTAAAGTCACTGCTTATGGGCCAGTAAAATTTGTTGTACTGTGACTAACAGCTATGTTATGAGTCCTCTGTGTGCTGGAAATCAAAGCCGGTTTACGGTTCATATAATCAATAATAGGAACTGCTCAAATAGGTCTCAAGCTGCTCCATTTTGTAAAAAAAAAAACCTATTAAAAAGGAAGATACTTTGTGCTCTTCCAGCAACCCTAATTCTACCCAACTTACTCTGCACAAAACTGCAGTAATCCAAACTTTGTTTGGTGAAAATGAAGCATAAAACCTTAAAACCAGAAAATTTGCTCACTCTTTTCTTTTATAAACTTCTTTCTAAAAAGTGCTTGGGGTCACTTTTCCGTTCTATGCAGGAAAGCCCATGTGATTGGAATTGTTTTTGTGGGTCTTGAAACAGCCTTAACTTGTTTGAATATAACATTGTACACATCCAATCTTATATAATACTGTACTGGGTATGTTAGTCTTTGATAAGGAACACCTAAAATATATCAGATGGTATCTGAAAGAAGAAAAAAAAAGATGGAAATTTATGCCAGGAGAATAAACTATAGATGAAAATGTGCAGCCATTAACACTTGTCAACTAGCTCTCCCCCCCCCCGTGTATTTATGTTTATTATACAAATCCTTTTTTGGGGGGGGCTAGATCTGTTTAGGTAAAAATGCACTCCATCTTTCAAGCAACCCAGTGGGATGCTTCAGTCCTTGTAAGTTTCCTAAATATCAATGTTTGGGTAACATTAAGGGGTATATTCTATATACAATAGCACCATGGCACTTTTTTATCCATCCCCCCCAACAATGCTAGTACAGTACGATACCAACATGAAGGGACAGGGCAAGTCAAAGAGGTTTTGGGGACCACGAAAGAACTAAATTTGATTGAATGTAATGATTTCATCAAGTTCATTGATTTGGGACAATATCATTTGTCATAGATCCCTATCCCTTTTCAGACTCCGTATATCCTTTTAAGTAAGCCTTGCTGGGATTTCAAAAGAGCAGCCTGTAAATCTACATTAAAACAAAATCATCCAGAAACACATTTATGATGGCATAAGAATTAATGGATTGCAGTTCACTAAATCAAATGCATGGATGGAGTGCATACAAATATATGGATTCTAGCTTACAAAAGTTTCCATCATAAATTGGATAGAACTGTAACTTTTCCTTGCTAAGATTGCTAATGTACTGTAATTCTTGAACTGGAACTAGACAATAACTGGAACAGTAAGTGGAACTAAAGTTTTGACTTTAGTGGTAGCTCATGGAGTTTTAGCATGTCAGAGTGGAATTTCATGTATTTTGGTTTGATAAGTGATATGGATAGATAGTCTAATAAGCTTTCAGCCATGGGGCATAGCCTTATTTGAAATATATGATACCAACCCAGGGGAAAATGTATTTCTACAATGCATACACCTACAACTGCAGAACCATTCAAAGATAGAGAAATAACATGCAATATCTGGAAGGAGATAAAGCATTCAGTGTCACTTTGCATCTCTAGATGAGCAGCATATAAATTTAATAAATAAATTTGATAAATAAACATGAAGGGAACTGGTGGAATTTTTCTCCTGATAGTGACAAAGGTGCTCAGAGAAACAATCAAATTTCTGAGAACAAAATAATGATTGCCATTATTAGCATGCCACTCATCCAAAAAGGACTAAGCATCACCCTGTGAACTTCTTACACACTGCACATCTTCTCTATTGCTCCTCATTCCTCTAAGTCAGTGGTCCCCAACTTTACGACTTGGCAGCCCGGGGGGGGGGGGCAGAGGGGAATTGACTCGTGCAAGCAGCGGGCTGGCATGCACACACATGCGCACCGGCCTGCCAGTCGCACAAATCGAGCTGCATGCCGGCCTGCCACTCTCACGGCCTGGATCTGAACAGGCTGTGGCCCACTACCCCTGCCTTAAGTTGCATACAGAGAATAGGTGACACACAAAGAATCTTTTCTCTGAAGGGAGGATTTTAAATCCTGGATACATGTAGTTATCACATTAGATGTAGGAAGGATTCTGGTGTACAGAAAATAGGAATGTGTTCCAATATCAACAAGGCAGTTTTGAGTATTCAGAAAACTGAAAAAGAGCAGTTTTGTTCCAGATATGATACCAAACATGCAATGAGACCAGGTCACTTACAGGACCATCTTTCTGCTGTTGGATCTGTCTGTTCCAAGCCTTTCTATAAGGCCTTAAAACAACTGACTTTATAGCTGAGCTTGGGAACCAATTTGTGTGGTTGAGCCTGTATTCTGGTTATATTGATGGTGTTAATTGATTTTATCTTAGCTCCTATATTTGTCATTTATTGGTTTTTTTGTGTGGGATGTTTTTATCTTCTTTTTATTTTCCGTTAGCTGCTCAGAGTCAAATGTTGGAGATAAGTAGCTATATAAATTGAATAAATAAATAATTTTTTTCAAGAGGCATTAAGCTGAGTATTTCAAGTGTTCCAAATGACATAGTTGAGTTGTTGTCTAGTGACTCATAAGTTGATTGCTTTTTTCATCATTTTTAAAGTTAGCAGCAGCAAAATAATCAGCTTGCAGCAACTGGCATATTAATGTAGACTATGGTGTGGGCAAGGACTATTGAGAAAAAAGAAGTACAATAGCCAGTCAGAGGACTATTCACCATTCCTACCATGTCTAGAGCACTATGGCTAGACTGAAAACTCTGGAAAATCCCTAGATGGTAGCAAAGAATTCATGCTTTTTGAAAGTCCATGCCGTCATTTATTAAGTGTCAGGATGTTTGTAGCATTAAGTCTGCCAGTTGTTCTGGGAAAGTAATACACTTATTTTAAAAAAATATTGCTATGGGGCAGTTTAAATTCATGTGGGTGTATATTTACACCCATGACATGTATATTTAAAGCAATTGAAGAAAATCCTGTCTGTTTTTTTCCTATTGAGAAGTATTTTAGTCTAAACCAGTGGTTCCCAACCTTTTTTTGGCCATGCCCCACCTAAGCATCTCTAAAATCCTGATGGTCCTCTCCTTTGACATATAATTCTTAGTATTCAAAAAGTGAACTCCTACTCACGCGGAGGAAGCCTAAAAGGCCATTAACTTGGTTTAAACAAGGTTCCAATTGCCCCCGTTAAAAATCAAATTGCCCCCTTGTGGGGCATGGGCCCCACGTTGGGAATAGCAATAGCAATAGCAATAGCACTTTACTTATATACCGCTTCATAGTGCTTTACAGCCCTCTCTAAGCGGTTTACAGAGTTCAGCATATTGCCCCCAACAATCTGGGTCCTCATTTTACCCACCTCGGAAGGATGGAAGGCTGAGTCAACCTTGAGCCTAGTGAGATTTGAACAGCTGAACTGCTGAACTAGCAATCAGCTGAAGGTCGCAATGCTGCTTTTAACCACTGCGCTATCTCAGAACCACTGGTCTAAACAGATTTTCCAATTGATGAGAGTGAGGTGACAATCCTATATATGTTTTTATATTTTAAATAGTAAACATCCTTAACCAGTTACTTGCCATTTGAATGATAGTTACCTCGACATAGAATTACCACCCTATTGGACCTGAGTTGAAAAACAAGGGAAATGGTCCAGTAGTGGGTTCTAAATCCCATTGCTACCTGTTCGTGCACTCGCACATGCACAGAAGCGTCCCAGGCAGGTGGGCAGAGCCTCCCGCCGCCGCTGCTACCGGTTCGCAGAACGGGGCCAAACCTGTTGTGGCCCGCCAGCAGCCCGTGCAGCTGGTAGCTGATTCTGACAGTGCAGAGGCTGATGTGGTGATGCGCCAGCGGCCTGTGCAGCTGGCACCCGAGTCGGACAGTGAGGAGGCTGGAGAGGACTCGGTGCCAGGGGTGGCGATTCAGCCAGGGCCTTCAGAACCTCCAGAAGCTCCCATCAGTGATAAGGAAAAAGAGGAGGAGCCTATTCTCAATGCACAGGCATGCAGAGCTGCCAAAAGGCAGGAATGGTTCCTCAGGAGGAAGTCTCCTCGGGAGTAAGGCTTGGTGCTAATTGGCCACTCCGCTAGCCTATTTAAGGGATGATGATGAAGGAAGCAATTTGCAGGAAACAACGTTCGTTCATATTTCTTCGTGTCTTGACTCTGATTGGCTCTTGTTCTCTCTCTTGGCTTTTTCCTGCAAATTGCTTCTGGGCATTTTGCCAACCACCGTAAGATTGCTGATATCTACAAGTCTGTTGACTCAGCATTGAGTTATTATTTCGTGGACTCTTGCTGGCTGTTAATGAAATTGAATTAACAGCCGGTGTTCAGAAAAGACTGATTTAAACTGTATTTGTGTTTGACGACTACTAAGAAAGCTCATTAGTAGTCCTTAATTAGTAAAGTAAGATTTGTACAGACTTTGTGTGTGCTGAGTTCTTTGTGGTCCATAGCTGGGGCAGAACAGAACCAGGAGCAACCCACCACTGAGCTGGTCCTGATTTTCCATGATGTCCCATGGCTGAGAAATTCAAATTATTTTGAGTGTGTTCCAGTGGAATGTTTCAAACTTGAAACAAAACATGCATTAGGGATAAACAACACTGTGGGCACCAGCATCGCCACCAAAAACCCAGCGGTTTCTCCAGGGTTCACCTGACTGTTTAAATATTTTTTTAATGAAAGCAAATTAAGCAGGCCTGCTGCAAAACACCAGGCTTTAGTATCATGCGTCCATGGAAGAATGCCTTTGGGTCCATAAAGTTCTTATTGAGATGGTAGACAATATCCTGGGGAGCTAGTTAATGGATGCTCTATGACTGATGATGCCTTTCATGATAGCCATTTTGTGAATAGGCAGATGTCCAATAGCAGCATTTTGTGAGTGTGCCAATTACATGTTCTCAAAATTCCAAATATGAGCCTGTCCCAAAGTTGGCCTGTCTGAGCTAGGATGGGAAGGCCTGGAAAAAAACCAGAAATATTGGGGAAAAACAGGTTTTTTCCATTTTTTTCCAAAGCTATTGGGGAAAAAACAGAAAAAAACCCCTGTTTTTATCTCAATTTTCCTGGGTTTTTTTCCAAGGCCTTCCCACAACAAAATATGTTTTAGAATGTGTAACTTTTCTTTTTTCTTCCTTTGAATCAGTGTTGACTTGAACTGTTCCTGCAAGTTTTCTTACCAAGTTTTTTTCTGAAATGGTTTGTCTTGCCTCCTTCCTAGGGCTGACTTGCTTTGCTTTGTGCCCAAGGAAGGATTAGAATGGGGTATAAGGTATGGACATTTTTGTTTTTTAAGAAATGATGATGAGAATGTAAGTTGACCATCTTTTAAAGCAAACCCTCTTTGAACTGAAGTTTCTTATCTCAGTTGGAGCTCGAGAAGGAGAAATAAAGGCAAGAAAATTGAAAACATTGGTTTGCTCATGCACCAAATTAATTATTGTAAGTAATTTTTTTAGATGGGGAGGAAACAAGGCTACAGTCTTGGTGATCAGAAATACATTATTCTTAATGAGTGGGCAGGCAATAATGTTTGTGTTAAAGGTGAGAATAAATCTCATACAGGCGATGTGGATCTTTTCTCGGAATTCAGACATTTAGAAATAAAGCCGAGATTAAAAGTCTAATAGAAAATATTTATTTCGGTACAAAAACAATAAATCATGAATAGTTACATCTTGCTAATAAATCGTGACCGATCCGGTCAGAATCAAAGGCAGAAGAGAATAATGGTGGATCAGGAATGCACACATGCGCAGAAGATCACATCACATGTCCTGTTTGTATTGGAATGTACCATAATATTAGGATAGGGGTGCATCACCCTGCATAGACATACAACTGACAATATTCACTACGTGACAGTTTGTTGCAGTTTTAATGTATTCATATATAGATTGTTTTAAATATTTATAGTAGATATATTCATTAATAGAACTGGAAGCCTCATCCTACATATCCAAGTGATATGTGACATGACCTAAGCTTCTGGCTTCCAATATTTCTACAAGTTGCATGACAAAACAGTAAACTAAAAGAAACATCAAGGAAGAAAAAAAATCAAACAATCTGTTCAGATACAGGAAAGCAATTTAAATGAAACATAATGGATTTAATTTAATAATTTAATGAAACAAACATGACACATGAAATGTGTTTGGATAAATAATGTAAAGTTTATTGAATACATTTAGCTTTTAGGAAAAACTTAGTACCAGTTGCATAGTATCGCCCTTTCTCATAGATCAGGTAAATGATACAGGTAATTCTTGACTTACAACCACAAGCAAGCCTGCAGTTTTGGTCGTAAGATATTGTGCCTGTAGGTCAAGTCACTATATGACTGAACTCGATTTTACAACCATTTTAGAATAGAATATAATTTTATTGGCCAAGTATGATTGGACACACAAGGAATTTGTCTTGGTGCATATGCTCTCAGTTTACATAAAAGAAAAGATATGTTCGTCAAGAATCATAAGGTACAACACTGAATGATAGTCCGGGTACAAATAAGCAATCAAATCATATTAGAAAACAGTCAATATAAATCGTAAGGATACAAGCAACAAAGTTACAGTCATAGAGTCATTAGTGGGAGGAGATGGGTGATGGGAACGATGAGAAGATTAATAGTAGTGCAGACTTAGTAAATAGTTTGACAGTGTTGAGGGAATTATTTGTTTAGCAGAGTGATGGCGTTCGGTGAAAAACTGTTCTTGTGTCTAGTTGTTCTGGTGTGCAGTGCTCTATAGCGTCGTTTTGAGGGTAGGAGTTTAAACAGTTTGTGTCCAGGATGTGAGGGGTCTGTAAATATTTTCACAGAACTCTAACCATTAAAATAAGATTAATATAAAACTTAATATTATAAATACTTTGGTATCGTAATGTAAATAATCCCTCTTGTAAATAATTCTTCCTTGATGTGAAGTATTATGATTATGTGCTTAATATAATTTTGATAAGTACTTGAATCCCAATAACTTTATTCACTTTCTACTGTTGGGCATGGAGCTAACAACCACGTACTTCTAACCATCCTGAGATAGGAATGCAGAAGAAATTCATTTAGTCTTGCTGAAAAACAATTGTCATTTTTTTTCATTTTTTCAAAATGTATAAGTTGAGAAACATTGCATATGAAAAGATAATATTTGGGAGTACATATTAGAGGATTGCAAATATGGACACACAGTTTGTGAAATTGCTTAAAAGTGTTTAGACTGTACAGATGAACAAACAGCTGATTCAGATATTTGGAAACAGACTTCTTATGAAATTTAGCCCACAAGACAAAAAATGTAAGAGCCTAAATTTGTTTTCATAGAATGTTTGATACAATGTTGTTTAAATCAGTTTTGGTATACATTTTTTTAAAATTGCATGACCTATTTTACTTAAAATGCTCATTTATTATTATACATAACAATAGAAAATGTCAAGTGCCAATTCCTTAACTCATGTTTGCCTTCATTTGCGTCAAGTTTTTCCCAAGAACCTAGGAAGTCGTAATATATCAGCATAGTAAATGTGAGAATCCAAGTGGTGTGGTACATCTATTTTGTAATAGATGAATGGAAATTTTGTCAATGCATAGATTTTCTAAGTGCCATCCAAGATTTTTTGATATGGCACCCAGTGTACTGATAACCACTGGATCACCACTGCCACTTTAGATTATAATTTTTCAGTTTTGATTTTGAAATCCTGATACTTTCTGATCTTCTCCAATTCTTTGTTCTACTATCATATTGCCACATTAATAATCCACACTTTCTTCTTTTCAATCACAGCTAAATCTGTGTTATGAGCCAAGACTTTTATCAGTTTATATTCAGAAATTCCACGATATTTTAAGCTGCTCATTTTCACCACTTTCTCAACTATAAGTTTCCATCCATTTTTATTACTGGCAAATGATAATTTTTACAGTAGTTCGACTGAATCATTTTGGCAATTGTCTTACATAATAACTTATAATCAGTCTCTTTCACATGCTGAGTATATGATCTACTCCTTCTTTGCACAGTTTGCACTTTGAACCATTTGAACGTTTTTCAACCCTGGTACTGATTGCATTAGTTTGAGTAGTTTGCTCTTGAGCAGTCAAAATCAAACCTTCAGTTTCTTTTTTTTAATATTCTAGTTGTAAGCCATTGCCATTGTCAGGTTTTATCTTTATCCACTTTCCTCTTGATCTTTTGTAGAAATTGATCGTGTAATGCTTTTCCTTGCCAGCTCTCTTGTAGTGCTTTCATTACAATTATTTTGATATACATGTTTTGTTTCCCGCACATTCAATAAGTTCCAACTTCAGTGCTTGTTCTTTACTGTCTTTTACATAATCAGCCAATGCATTCTTTCGTTCTTCAACAATTTGTTTGACTTGAAGTAAACTTCTGCTTCCATTTCTGTAGGGCAGATATACAGTAATCTATCCATTTCACTACAGAGACATAATGTATAACAAATAGATATCAGTTTTCTTGTTTGTCGGTTCAAACTGTCCAATTCAGCTGTGTCCAGTTAATAATTCCACCAGTTTATTGTGTCACAGGTATGGCCCAGAGTTTTATGATGTTTCCACTGTTGAATTTTGTCTTTAGTAATGTTCTCACTCTTTAAAAATGTGATTAGTAAATAATACATCCAATTTGTCTATACCACGGGTGTCAAACTCGATTGTGTCACATGATGTCACATAACACATCGTGACATTTTTTTGCCGTTGTGGACCCGAGGTGGGCGTGTCCTGCATGTGATGCATCCGGCCCACGGGCCGCCAGTTTGATATCCCTGGTAATATAACATACCTATTATCCAACTGCAAAATGCCCAGTTTTGAAAGCTTCATCCTAATACATCCTGATGGTTTCTTACAATATTTGCCAATGATTCGATTTCAATTTCTGATTTTCCATAAAGCTTCAGATCATCCATATAAAGCAAATGTGAAACTTTATTACAATGTTTAGCCATTTGATAGCCAAGATGTTTTCTTCAAAATCACTGAAAGTGGTATCATAATAAGGGTGAAATAAGTCACCCTGGAAGATGCCTCTTCTAATTAGTTTTTTGTCCAGATTTTTCAGTAGTTGGAGGCACAATCTTCAAATTTAGTAGTATTAACTTGAAAAATAAATACTGTGTCCTAAGAAACTTACACAAGAATTGCTGTTGGGATGGGAAAATCTTTACATATTTATAATTATCAAGTAAAGAGTTGACTATAATAAAAAAAATCTGAACAACTGAATTAGGTAGTAAAATTTGATGGGTTATCTAATCAGATGGATGTTGGCCATAAAAATGGTTTATTATCTCTCTTAATCCATAACTTATAAGGGTCATGTAATCAAACACATTTGGATAGAGATAGACTCCAAAGTCTGGATTATTATGAGGTTGCAGAAAGACATCATCACTGCTACTGGTTTTATTAATTATAGGCTTATGAAGATTTAATTCTGAGCAGTGCTAATCTCATAACATATTTTATATTTCTATATCTGTCCCTACACCGTAACTGATTATGTGATTTAGAGTTTTGTGTGAAATATTATGGATACTTAATTTTTCCTTTGGGCAATCTGCCACATTTCCTATGCTAAAAGTTTTTGAAGAGGCTTTATGCAAATTCAGAATTTGCATCTCACTGTTGGGGGTCTCTAGTGTACATACTTGTAGCTACTTTTAGGATAATTGAGCTGTGGTTATGATTTGATCCTGTCAGACCTGTCTGAGAATTAGACATTTTTGGATCAGTATATATTTGGTGCTCAATAATAATGTTGACAGAGAGAGGGAATCACCAAAAATGTCAAGTTCCAAGGCTCGGTCTCTGGCATTTCCACGTATAAGGTTCTCTGAAAGTACAGTTAGGGAACTCCTTTCAGGAAGACTTATTTTTCAACTTTGATTTTGAAATCCTGATACTTTCTGATCTTCTCCAATTCTTTCAAAGTTGGAATAATTGAATCTGTAAAAGTTGTGCCATTAACAAGCTAAGAACTAGTTTGGAGGGGGTTGGGAATAAAAGGAAGCATCAACTGAGAGGATGGATCAGACTAAAAGAATACAGCCCCTAGAAATGAGCAGCAGGAAGGAAGGAAGGAAGGAAGGAAGGAAGGAAGGAAGGAAGGAAGGAAGGAAGGAAGGAAGGAAGGAAGGAAGGAAGGAAGGAAGGAAGGAAGAGCTAAAAGCACACTGGTATCAGAAGGCCAGTGTAGAAAGCAGTGAAAGCAGTGTAATTTGAGGCCAAGCAACTCTCACCACAGTGAGCTGGGTCAGAGTCCTGAGGGGACAGCACAGAGGAATCTCTGATTTATGTTTCTGAGGAAGGGAGGAAAAAGAAGAAAAAAATGTCAGGGACTTGCAGTAATGCTCCTGTAAGGAAGAAATATGCTCCACCAATAAACGTTTCTGAATGACCTTGGGCCAGTCACTCTCTCTCAACACTAGGAAGAAGGTAAGGGCAACTCACTTCTGAAATCTTGTCAAGAAAACTGCAGGGACTTTTCCAGAATAGAATAGAATAAGAATAAGAATAGAATTCTTTATTGGCCAAGTGTGATTGGACACACAAGGAATTTGTCTTTGGTGCATATGCTCTCAGTGTACACAAAAGAAAAGATACATTTGTCAAGAATCATAAAGTACAACACTTAATGATAGTCATAGGGTACAAATAAGCAATCAAATCATACTAGTTGCCAGAAGTCAAAAACCGACTAAAAGACAGTCAGTAATACAAAAATCTTTTCTGAATCTAATCTTCTATTGATATGTATGTATAAAAAGAAGGATGGAAAGAAGGATGCAGTTACAACATCCTAAGTTCTTGGTAAGAACTCAATGCGTATGAAGGCCAGAACCAGCTAAGGGACTGGCAGCTGTGACTTCATATTGTTGTGAAGAGATAATAATAAAGACAACATCAAACAGAAGTTAAAACATCATGAAAGTGACGAAGATTACAAAGTCCAAGGTTAGTGGAGGAAATATCCTCAAAGTAATTAACAGCTGGGCAATTCCATACACTGCTGGACTAGTGGACGTTGTAATGTATTTGTGTAGTATATGTGTAAATCCAGGCAGTGTGGTCCTTTGCAATTGATAGGTGGAAATTTTGTCAATGCGCAAATTTTCTAAGTGTCGTTCATGATTTTTTGGTATTGCACTTATTTATATGTATGTATGTATGTATGTACTGTATGTATGTATGTATGTATGTGTATGTATGTATATGTATGTATGTATGTATGTAGAGTCCCTTGTAGTCCAAGGGACTCACAGGGCAATCAAACTACAATCCCTTGGACTGCAAGGCAATCAAACCGGTCAGTCCTAGAGGAGATCAACCCTGACTGCTCTTTAGAAGGCCAGATCCTGAAGATGAAACTCAAATACTTTGGCCACCTAATGAGAAGGAAGGACTCACTGGAAACGAGCCTAATGCTGGGAAAGATTGAGGGCAAAAGAAGAAGGAGACAACAGAGAATGAGGTGGCTGGATGGAGTCACTGAAGCAGTAGGCGTGAGCTTAAATGGACTCCAGAGGATGGTAGAGGACAGGAAGGCCTGGAAGAACATTGTCCATGGGGTTGTGATAGGTCGGATACGACTTCACAACTAACAACAACAACAATGTATGTATTTATTTATTGTTTTATCATTATTATTGAGAATAAACTGCTAGTCACAAATATTTAAGAAGAATGTTTTGTTTTGTTTCTGGGGAGAAATTAGGTAGATAGGGGGTTCCCTCCTGCCAGTGATGGTAAGATTCTTCCCTTGTGTTCTACACATTCCATAACATCCGTCTGTCTCCTATTCTTGCATGGCAGTGACATTCAAGAAATATTGTAAAATTCATTCCTTAATTATCTGGATCAGATGAAGAGGTGAATGCTCTCTTTTCCTTTAGACATGGTCTGGGAAAAGTTTGTTAAAATAACATAGTGTCTTGCCTTATTTACTTACAATACATATACTAACGTAGCAAGGTCTTTAATCTCACTTATCATAAGAGATTTTTTCCCAATGTAGACTATCATGAAAAAGCCTTATTCAATGTAGTGTTTTCCAAACATTCCGGATTTCAATCAACTGGAGCATTTGGCTCTTTGCAGTCTAAGATGATTGAGGGGGCATAAGATTAGAGACGATTGTCTTTGATGCTCTTAGACAACTATTGTAGAAGTGAAGAAAAGAAGGAAAGCATAATTAATCATAAATGCAATCTTGGTTTTGGAAACTGGAATTAGGGACTCATTTGTGGAACTAACTGATATACATTGCAAATCTAGAAGAGACTTGCCTGTACTCTGGGGTTTCTAATGATTGATGTCACAATAAAACTATTTTATGTCATTAAAATAGCTATATGTTCATGCCTTTTAAAAATGAATTTCCTCTGTTGCCTAGTGCATAATACCAATTAATTTGAAATATGGCTGCAGTTACTTCCCTGTAAAAATAATAATCCTGTATTGTGTAGTTCCTTATTATACATGACGTTGAGCCTGGTTCTTTTCTCACCCAAACTTGTGCCAGAATTGCTTAGGGTAGATTCCGTAACATCATGCAGTATGCAAAATGCTGTTCTTAGAACAGTACACATTATCTCAAAATAATTTCAAAGTGGTTCTGAAAAACCTTTATAGAAAGAAAAACACATTATTTCTTAACTTATGAATGGTTTCTTTATTCAAATTCTTAATGTTTCTAATGGTTTCAGAATACTTTGTTTTCTTCCCAGTGGAGCGTATTGTATAATTACGTCTAGGCACTTTATCTGAAATATAGAAGGTTAAATGCAACAGAAGCATACTTGCTGTGATAGATGATCTTCTGCAAGTATGAAAAAAAAAATGACCCTTTCCCCCTAGTTATTCATTATAAATATGCAAAATTATATTTTAAACAGATCCACTCATAGAATATAGTGAGCATAGCAGAAGACCAGAAAGTTAGGAAGTGTTTTTGACATAAAAACAAATGCCTCAGCAAAACCATCAGTCTTATAAAACTTTTGTAAATAAACTCAAATAGAAAAGGTGATGTGTGAAATGAAAGATTTTATTTCAATTTGCAATCTTGGGACCAAGTTGAAAACATTAAAGTTGGGAAGAAAATGCTAGCTAGTTGGGAACAATGCCTAAAAATAACAGACTTGTGTATTTCTACTTGTTCATATTGATAATGTGCTAAAAATTGGTGTTAAAAATTGATACCATAGAATAGAAACAAGACTATAATTTAAGATGAGTGCTTTCAGATTAAATGACTCCTTGCAGACCTGTCAAAAGAGATAATAAAATTATACCATTTTTCTGGACCAAGGAAAGCAGTAAAAAAAATATTGTAAAAGTAATAATGAAAATCAATGCCTTGTAAGCTGCGGAATTTGGTAAATTGAGTAGGATGGTAATACAATAACAAATTAATATTGAATATTTTGATTTACTTTCCCAGTATTAGATTATGATACCTTAAATGTCTTCTACAGCTCAGTGAAATAGGGTCATAAGAATATATTGGTTTTTACTACAGGCTATAAAATAAGTATCGGTCAACAATAATACCTTTATAAGGATCTGAACTTGTACAGCAACTGACTGATTTGTCACAGGGTTTGCTGCAAATCTCATAAGTTGTACATTGTTGGTTTTGTATAGCTGTTCCTGTTCCCAATTTAACCATGTTCAGAAAATATGAACAATCTGTTTAAGCCTGCTGACTTCCCTCCTACCAGTGATTTAGCTGAAATGATGTTTTTCCCCTGAAGTATTTTATTTTATTTACTTCTCAAATTTATAACACTGCACAACTCCACAGCAACTCTGGGTGACAAACAAATATGAAAACAATATGTGAACAATAAATCACGCAACCTAATGTATGCATTCCCATAAATTTTGCTGTTGTGATCAGACTTATTTTTCAGAATTTAATTTTATTTAGAAAATTTATAGAATGCTTGGATAGGCAAAGTATTTTTCTAAGTTCTATATTACTCAGTAGAGGGACATGAACTAATGATTGAATTTTGAGGGATCCTATTTAATCAGATGCTCATGTCTTTTGCCCAAACTAATCTAATTCAGGACTCCTATATACAAATAATTGTTATTATTTCAGATTTTAATAACAGTGTTTCTTGCAGACAGCTTTAATGCTGAATTTATTTATTTATTCAATTTCTATACCATCCATTTCAATCCAATTTAATCCCTACAGGATTCTTTGATTCATTTTCTTTGATGCCTCGTTTATACAATACTGACATTTCTTTTTTCTTAATTTAAGCAGCAGTGAGCTGTGTTTTAACAGCAGCACATACCTTGTCAGCATTTCCCTATCCAAATATGTCAGTTATAAACGAGTTTCTAGAGCTGTCTATACTTACATTTCTTCCCCTTTCCTTTTTCCTAATTTAGCCCTGGTTTCCATGTTGCTTTTTCAAAAATACAATTTTGTTGAAGTGTTTCAGCCCAGTTAAAGCTAAGATGAACTAAACTAAATTAAACTATCTTCTCCCCATTACCTAACTTTTATCTATACGCAAGTCAGAAATTATCCCCTTTTCATTCCTGGTTCAGTAAAAAGTATATTAGGAGTTGCCAGAAATATCAAACAAATAACTTATCCCTGATTAAATAGTCCAACTATATATTCCTTCTTTTTGTTCTTCACAATCTTGATCTTTAAATCATTGTAATGGAATAAGGATTTAATTGTTCATCAGTTTTTGGCATTCAAGAGGAATCTTCAAAGCTTTCACATGTCTACTTTGTAGATCCCATAAGGAGCCATCATCCAGGCTCTCTTGTTGCAACTGTTCCATTTCCAGATCCTTTCTTTGGTTTATCTTTTATATTCCCATTTTGGTGATCTCAATTTTGTTGTCTGTGTTAGGGTAATTTTTTTTTTTCTAATTCTCATCATCTTCTAAAATGTATTCATTGAAATATGTACTCTTTCTGAAATTTTTGCTATTAATATCTCAATCCAATTACCCAAAAATTATTTAAGGTAAGATTGTAACCAGTTTAGCTACTTTAACTCTTTTCTACCTGATCCATTTATCAACTTCATTAAGACTAAGTTCCTAATATGGATTTAATTCATTTCAACCATTTCTCACAACATATTTTTAATGATAGTCTTGTTTTTCAGACTTTACAACAAAAAAACAACAACCCAATATTCCAATCTCTGTGCTCTCCCAACCTTGTTTAAAACTTTCCTAAATCACCCCTTCCCCCTCCCCCCCTTTTGCTTTTTGCCAATTGTATATTATTTTAAAATTTAAAGTCTCTGTTTAAATTTCTTAAATTTAAAGAAGGTATAAAAGCCACCAGGTGTCAAATCAAGCTGTCCATTTTGAAGGCCTCTAATACTCATAAAATGGTTAAATTAAGACTTTTCAAATGTGATAAGAAAATGAGTTCAGTTGGCTTGGTGTCCTTATTAATGGCTCCACTGCTGCTGAAAGCAAAGATATCATCTGCTTCAGCTTCTGGTGCTCAAACCCTTGGGAGATTGCTGTTTTATGGTCTCCTCATGAGGAGCTGCCATTCAGAGCACTCCTGTGTGCTCCAGCATCACTAAAACTCATACATACCGTATTTTTTGGAGTATAAGACGCACCAGAGTATAAGACACACCTAGATTTTAGAGGAGGAAAACAAGGAAAAAAGTATTCTGAACCAAATGGTGTAGTAATATATTATTTAATAAAATACCAGTGTAGCAGAATACTTTTTACAACCATATACACTTTATACAAACTTCAAACTTGACAGCTTTAAGACTAGTGGATTTCAACTCCCAGAATTCCTCCTCCAGTCATGCTAGCTCAGGAATGGGAGTTGAAGTCCACAAGTTTGAAGACCCTTGCACCCCTAACCCCTAATCCAGGGGTCTTCAAACTTGACAGCTTTAAGACTAGTGGTCTTCAACTCCCAGAATTCCTCCTCCAGTCATGCTAGATGGAGTAATTAGAAGGCAAAAACACCCCAGTTTTTTTCAAAAAAAACAGCCCATTTTTCTGCAAAAACAGGGCATGCAGAGGGTTTGGGAAACCTGCAGAGCACTCCTAGGGGGTGGGGGAAGGCAAAAACGCCCCAACTTTTGCAAAAAAAAGCCCATTTTTCGCAAAAATGGGATGCGGGGGCAGGGCTTCGGGAGGCCAAAATGGCTGTATTCGGTGTATAATATGCATTGACATTTCCACCCTCTTTTGGGGGGCAAAAGGGTGC
Organism: Diadophis punctatus similis; assembly: GCA_023053685.1. Classification (NCBI taxonomy): domain Eukaryota; kingdom Metazoa; phylum Chordata; class Lepidosauria; order Squamata; family Dipsadidae; genus Diadophis; species Diadophis punctatus. The sequence goes on along the minus strand of JALIGW010000001.1, from coordinate 213,609,813 downwards.
GTCTTATACTCCGAAAAATATGGTACATAACAATTACATTCCTTATTTTTCCTTTAACTATATACATTGTCATTAAATTTTAGTATACCTCTTAAGTTACCTTTATATTTAATCTTTACTTCTATTCTCTAGCCATTTGTACCATGTGTCTCAGACCAAATAATATTCCGTTTCTCCTCTCTCTTTTAATTCCAATGTTAGCCTGTCCATCTCAGCACAATCTAACACCTTTTTGATCACCATTCCCTTGGAGGGTGTGCTGTCCTGTTTCCAGTTTTGCTCATATGCAATTCTGGCCGCAGTTGTTATATGCAGTATTATATATTGAATTTCCTTACTGTAGTTTCCTCTTATTATCCCTAATAAAAATAATTCTGGTTTTAACTCAATTCGTTGACTCATGATTTCTTCTAACCATTTTCTTATTTGAATACTTCCTGGCTTCTGGACACGACCACGACATATGGAAGAATGTACCTTTTGAGCCTCTATCATTCCCATATCTTGCTGCTACAGATAGATTTCAACTTATGATTATAACAAAGCCAGGAGTTTTTGTCAAAAGTCATGATGGTCATGAGTCAAGGCACCCCATCTAAGCAAACCAAAAATTCTGACCTTTTTTTGTGGTGAATACCTCAGTCATTAAGTGTCCAGTCTTCAATCTATGTCAATTCTCACTTCAATGCAAAAAGACATCTCTCTGAAAAATGCATATCATTCACAGAAAAAAAATCTTTACAGTCAAGCTGTAAGCCTTTCTCGTTTTTCAAGCATATTGGGAAGCATTTGGGTTTAACATGCTCTTGGAGAGTTTTGTTTGAAAACCAAGAAGAGTTTAGCAGCAAGGAATCTAAAACTGTTTAGGGAGTCATAATGTAGCAGTTGGCAGCTCTGAGATTTGTCTTGTATAGTTAACTGTTAAATCCTCCTAGCATATTTGAGAGAACAAAACCCTTAATAGGAATAAACTAGCAAAGAAAGGTGGGTTGGATTGCATTTGTGTTGCTCTGGGAATTAAATTAATATGCAGTAATAAAGAAATGAAAGATTCTAGGAAATATGCACAAAGTATCCAAATAGAGAACAGCTTTGTTTCAAAGTTGTTTTTCCCCCTGTCCACTATTGCAATGGGAAGAAAAGAATTAATGAAAATAATCTAGTTCATATTAATTTATTACATTTTATCATCAGGGCCACTTTAGTTTGTACCATTTCAGTTGAAAAAGAAAAGTAAAGCTCTTACATTTCATGATCTAATCATGTCTAGCCAGAACAGTGTGTGTGTGTTTGTGTGTTTCCATAGGCTGTTAACAGAATAATACATGTATTGATGTAAATTAAGGTGACCAGACGTCCCGCTTTTGGCGGGACAGTCACGCTTTTGAACAATTTGTCCCGCGTCCCGCGACGTTTTAAAAAAGTCCCGATTTTCTTCTCCCTCCTCCTCCAAACAGCACTTTCTGTTTTCATGTGCCGAGCCTCAAAGCCACGCCACCGCCACCCCCTTAGTTAACCACCCGGCGCTGTCCCCGGTCGCCTTTAGCTGGAAGGACCGCGAGTGCGCCCGTCCATCAGTGGCTTCTTACAGTTGCAAGCTGAGACTGGACGATCGAGCGCGGGATGTCGGGGAGAGAAGAACACATTTACCTGGCCTCACCCCCCCCACGGAGCAGTGAAGCCCATGCCGCAGAAAAGCTAAGCTTCCAGCCTTGCTCTCCCCCTGCCAGTCACCTCCTCGCTCTCGCCCTCTTTTGTCTTGCTTCCTCTTTCGCTGCTGCTTTTGGCACCTGCCTCGCAGTTTGTCGCTTTCTGCAGCTCGGAAGAACGAGTTCGCCTCCTGCTCGGTGGATGGCGAAGAGGCGGTTGTTATGAGGAGTTTGTACGTGGGCTTGGAAGGCAGGTGCGGGGAGTATGGGGAGGCAACTCCACCATTGTACAGCCCCTCCACTTCTTCCTGTCGCTTGGCTGTGCAGCGCCATTTCCCGCTCCGCTGCTCTTCACCCGGTTCGGCTCGGGCTGCTCGAGTGAATCCCGGACAAAGAACGGCAAACGGATGGCTGCAGTAGTGCTGGCTGGCTAGCTGGCTCTCCTTGGAGCACCCAGGCTGGGCAGGAGGACGGAAGAACCTCCTTAGAGTGAGTGCCCCGGGATGCGGTAGGAGAGGGTGGCTTCAGAGTTGTGCAAATAAAGGGTTAACTTTAGATTTCCTTATGAGGAAGGCGGGGCAAAAAGCGAAGAGAACAAGCAAAGTGGTTGCGAGGAGAAAGCCTACACACACACACACACACACACACACACACACACACACACACACACCCTCTCACTCACTCTACTACGGTATCTTTCAGATGACGTGGGAGACAGCTTGCTTGACAAAGCCAAGCCAGTAAACAAGATCTGAATGTTTGAAAAGTAACATTCATATATCTGTTTATACAATGGTAGTTTGGATGCTTAAGGAGAAATTAGGTATAACTGTATTTGTCAATACAACGTTAAAAAGTTTTAAGCTTTTTAAACGACTGGTCCTTTTGGCAAATGAGAGCTTGGCTGTCATAAACCCATTTTCCCACGCTTCATGTTTTATTTGTCTTTTACTTCATGTTAAAATCTGGTCACCTTAATGTAAATAGAATTATGGAAGTGTAAATCTCAAAGGAAATCATACTAGCCCTATTTAAATGAGCCCTTAAATCTATAAACCACCCAGAATCACTTGTCTAAATTTGATAATTAAATAGACATAAATAAATAAAACCTGGCTCCCCCCAATACCTTAGAGTAGTGTCATTGGTGGACCCCATGAAGGATATTTGTTTTGGCAGTAATTATACTCCTCTTCCAATTGTTTGTTTCATATGGTTTCTGCATTATTTTATTATTGTTGTTTCATATTGTATAGCCGTGATAGCGAACTTATTGCACATGTGCCACAGGTGGCACGCGGAGCCATATCTGAGGGCACGTGAGGCGTTGCCCTATGTCAGCTCCAATGCGCATGTGTGTGCTGGCTAGCTGATTTTCGGCCTTCCGGAGGGTGGGGAAGGCCATTTTCGCCCTCCCCAGGCTTCAGGAAAGCCTCCAGAGCCTGTGGATGGTGAAAAAAATGACCCAATGAGCCTACCAGAAGTTTAGAAATGAAGTTCCGGTAGGCCCGCTGAGCCGTTTTTTCGCCTTCCCCAGGCTTCAGGAAAGCCTCATGAAGCCTGGGGAGGGTGAAAAACGGCCCAATAGGCCTACCAGAAGTTCATTTCTAAACTTCTGGTAGGCCCTTTGGGTCTGTTTTTCACCATCCACAGGCTCTGGAGGCTTTCCTGAAGCCTGGGGAGGGCGAAAAATGGCCCAACCGGACTACCGGAAGTTCGGAGACTTCAGTGAGGTCTGCGTGCATGCGTGAGGGGGCAGCACATGGGGGGATGTGCCCGCATGCAAGGGGAAGGACATTGCATTATGGGTGTGGGCACGCGCATGCTATCGCCCACACACGGATGCCCTTTTGGTACCAGAGCAAAAAAGGTTTGCCATCAATGTTGTATAGCATCCAGAATTGAAACAGAAGCAGGCAGTCTGCAAATGTAATAAATAAACGAATAAATAAATCTGGTGAGTACTTGATGGTGCAATCTGTTCTGTTTTGCTTTGTTCTTTTGTCTACTCTGACATACAAACACTGGAGTAATGGCTGGCTACATGTTTCCTAAAATTATGGAACAGATGCTTGTTTCATTCTGTTGTCTGATGGCCTGCTTATGGTTCCAAGAAAGATGGTGACACACGTGAATGTATTCTCATTTTGAAAAATCCCTAACAATAATTACAAGTAAAAACAGATGTGGTGTTTTTTTAATCCACAAGGTGTCTGGAAAGAGTAAAGATTTGAAAAATGACTTCCTTGAAAGATTGGCTTCATGAAACAAGTTATTTCAAATCTTGATAGATGCTCAGATATAACTCGAGTTACAAGGGATGAAAGAGAAAAATGGAGCTGAAAATACTGATATAACACTTTCCTAACTTTAATGAAATATGCTTGTTTACTCCCCCAGTAACAAACTCAGAAGTAAGTTGTACAAGTGCTGTCTAAGGAAGTATAGACCTGTTGCAGGTAGCATGGAAATCAGTTGCAATGTAAAAAGACTAATTTTTGTTGTGTTTTTCCCTTGGCTGTGTAATTAAATTAAATTTCAGAGTATTTTATAAAATGTGTGCCGTCAAAGATAGCTGCACTTTTCTATACATTGAAGAGAGCAGTGATATAGTAGATAAGGTGTTGAATTGTGACTGGGGAGACCCAGGTTCATGTCCAGTCTTAGCTGTGTAAACAACCTGGGTAACTCTGGTAAAAGGAGAATAAAACTAACAGGGAATAAAGGGAATAAAACTAACAAATAAATAAAGAGAACAAGAAGGAAGAGACACTAATAAGGACAATACAGCCATGTTGATCAAGATAGCTAATGAGGAGCTAAGATTTAGAGAACCAAAACATTGCAGTTTAAAAGAATCATATCCTATTATCTCTGATGCTTTATCAGAAGAAACATTGTCAAATATGTACAATTTCACCTGTGCATAACAGTACTGAATATACTGGGGGGGGGAGTATTTAGTCAGCCACCAATTGTGCAAGTTCTCCCACTTAAAAAGATGAGAGAGAGGCCTGTAATTGACATCATAGGTAGACCTCAACTATGAGAGACAAAATGAGAAAACAAATCCAGACAATCACATTGTGTGATTTGGAAAGAATTTATTTGCAAATTATGGTGGAAAATAAGTATTTGGTCAATATCAAAAGTTCATCTCAATACTTTGTTATATATCCTTTGTTGGCAATGACAGAAGTCAAACGTTTTCTGTAAGTCTTCACAAGGTTGGCACACACTGTTGCTGGTATGTTGGCCCATTCCTCCATGCAGATCTCCTCTAGAGCAGTGATGTTTTGGGGCTGTCGCTGGGCAACACGGACTTTCAACTCCCTCCAAAGGTTTTCTATGGGGTTGAGATCTGGAGACTGGCTAGGCCACTCCAGGATCTTGAAATGCTTCTTACGAAACCATTCCTTCGTTGCCCGGGCGGTGTGTTTGGGATCATTGTCATGCTGAAAGACCCAGCCACATTTCATCTTCAATGCCCTTGCTGATGGAAGGAGGTTTGCACTCAAAATCTACGATATATGGCCTCATTCATTCTTTCCTGTACACGGATCAGTCGTCCTGGTCCCTTTGCAGAGAAACAGCCCCAAAGCATGATGTTGCCACCCCCATGTTTCACAGTAGGTATAGTGTTCTTTGGATGCAACTCAGCATTCTCTCTCCTCCAAACATGACGAGTTGTGTTTCTACCAAACAGTTCTACTTTGGTTTCATCTGACCATATGACATTCTCCCAATCTTCTTCTGGATCATCCAAATGCTCTCTAGCAAACTTCATATGGACCCGGACATGTACTGGCTTAAGCAGGGGGACACATCTGGCACTGCAGGATCTGAGTCCCTGGCAGCGTAGTGTGTTACTGATGGTAGCCTTTGTTACATTGGTCCCAGCTCTCTGCAGGTCATTCACTAGGTCCCCCTGTGTAGTTCTGGGATTTTTGCTCACCGTTCTTGTGATCATTTTGACCCCATGGGGTGAGATCTTCTGTGGAGCCTCAGATCGAGGGAGATTATCAGTGGTCTTGTATGTCTTCCATTTGCTAATTATTGCTCCCACAGTTGATTTCTTCATACCAAGCTGCTTGCCTATTGCAGATTCAGTCTTCCCAGCCTGGTGCAGGTCTACAATTTTGTTTCTGGTGTTCTTCGACAGCTCTTTGGTCTTCACCATAGTGGAGTTTGGAGTGTGACTGTTTGAGGTTGTGGACAGGTGTCTTTTATCCTGATAACAAGTTCAAACAGGTGCCATAAATACAGGTAATGAGTGGAGGACAGAGGAGCCTCTTAAAGAAGAAGTTACAGGTCTGTGAGAGCCAGATATCTTGCTTGTTTGTAGGTGACCAAATACTTATTTTCCACCATACTTTGCAAATAAATTCTTTCCAAATCACACAATGTGATTTTCTGGATTTGTTTTCTCATTTTGTCTCTCATAGTTGAGGTCTACCTATGATGTCAATTACAGGCCTCTCTCATCTTTTTAAGTGGGAGAACTTGCACAATCGGTGGCTGACTAAATACTTCCCCCCCCCCCACTGTATTTACATATAAATATTTTTGAAGATGTTATTAAACTGAAGTATTTAAAATTATTCTGGGGAAAAGATGAAATTGTCCAATTGTGTAGAGAAAGAAGGTAGGATATATGGAGAGTTTTACATTGTTCTACATTTGGCTGTTTTACATTTCTTTTTTAGTTACTTAATAAAACTATTGCTTTGGAAAACTGTTGGAAGGAGCTAAGAGGCTGAAGTGGTGGAAGATAAAAAATATTTCTTCGCTTCTGTAACTGCTATAGAATAAGCTTGATATTCTGTAGAAATCATTACTAAGATATAATCAGATTCAAGAGGAGTTTTTCCCCACCTGTTTTCTAATCATCTTCTGACGTGCTTCACTGCCCTCATCTGAGGTGTATTTCAAGGAGCCGATGGGTTCAGCACAATTTATTTATTTACTGAAATTTGTATGTTTTCCCAATCAAGGGCTCTGGATATCTCATAGTTACATAAATTCCAAGATCAACTATCAGTAATAACAATTCTACAATAAAACAGAATATTCACAAACGTTAGAAAGTTAGCAGCCCCAGTGTAGCACTCCCTTGCATAAATCAGTATCTTTACTGCCTTTTGGAAGATTAAAACAGAGAGAAGGCCAACTTGACATTGGGAGGCAAGCTGTTCCGTAAGGCTGGATCAGCCCCTTAGAGAAAGTATTCAGGAATACTTTCTCAAATCAACTGCCTGGGGCATTTCTTCATTTCACAAAGTAACATAGGACAAATGTTTTCTGGCAACTGTTAGTCTCCAGACAAGAATCATCAACTACAAATCTACAAAATAATTACCCACTTCAAATGTCTTTTTCAAACCAAATGTTATATTGAACAATTTCTTTTAAAAATACTGAATGTGCACTTGTAGGAGAAATCTCCCTCACAAATTTCCCCTAATTTGTCTAAACCAGAGACCAACGGACTATTATGTAGAAACAGGTATTGTTTACTATGCTGTGCAAAGCAACCACAGCAAACCTAAAATGGGGTGGAGTCAGAGTCTCACAAATTCAAATATACATATAGTTGGATATAGGAAATCAAATGTGTAGTGAGGTCAGCAATATTATGAAGTAATAAAGAGAGTATTTCAAAGACTTTGATATATTTGAAAAAACGGAATATTTCATGAATATGGGTTTTGCTAGGGAGTTACTTTTCTGGATTTATCTTAAAGTGGCCTTGCTTCTCAGATCCTTTGTTCATTTCTTGGTGTCTTCTCCTACCTCTGTCAACAATCCTTGTTCTTCTCAGTTTTATGACTGAGCAGGTTTATTTTTTCTCAATCCCTGGAAATGTAATTTTAGTGAGGGGAATGTGTCTCCAGTTCTGGAGATCAGTGTATGTACTAGTAATGGGTTCTAAAACACTTTACTACCGGTTTGCGTGCGCGCTCGCAACACTGCTGTACATGCACAGAAGCTTCTCCGTATGCGCAGAAGCATCCCGGGTAGGTGGGCAGAACCTCCCTCCACCGGCGCTACCGGTTCTTAGAACTGGGCCAACCTGGGAGCAACCCACCGCTGGTATGTACTGAGATAAATGGAATTGTGGGCTGCATGGGAAAATTTAGCTGCAGTGCAAGTCTTTTTTGTTTTTTTAATGTTTTTATTTTAGTGCTGACATATATTGCTTTTATTTTGAGGTTGTAAACCACCCAGAATTTGGTTCAAGATGGGTGGTCGTATAAATGTTTTCAACGAACAAACAATCTTTAAAAGAAGCAGGATGTGATAAGGCAAAATATGGGATTTTCTCTATGCAGTTGATTGAAAAACAGGCAGACAGACTAACTTGTCTTCTGATGTTACTGAAGTGAATTGAGAAGAATGACTTAGGATAATACAGTTCCCTTTCTACTCTCTATTCACATGTTTTTCAAGGCTCTTGAAATACATCTGATGGGTGAATATATGTGTATAAAATTTTTCTCTGTAGAATTTATCAGGACCAAAAATGCTGTGGACTATTTATTTATGAAGTGAGGGGAAATTCTTGTGTAGTGAATTTACCCTGATAGGACAAAGAAATTAATGGGAGCTAACAAAGAGTGTGTAAAAAACAAAGAGCACTAAACAGAACAAACAACCACCTATGTTTCACTGAATCACAACATTGATGTACCGTTCCCTGGGCTGAAAGGTACCCATTTAATGTGCATCCAAGTGAATCTCAAAGGAATAAACTCTTTAATGTAAAGATGTATCTTAGGATGCCTGCTCTAGCATCTGTCGAGTTCTAACTCTCAAATCTAGTTTAATGTATGGTTTAATAGCTTCAACTAGGAACTCCAGTTACAAATTTCATGACAGCCATGATTTGTCCTAAGAATGGTATTCTTTTTATTTTAACTTATACTGTCCTGTCTTCAAATGATACGAACTATTATGAAGAGAATGCCTTATAGACAGAATGCAAAAGTCCATTACCAATTTTCAACCAATAATAGAAATAAATAACAGTATAGTATTTTATTATCTGACTTTATTTGAAATACAATTTTCAGATACTTGCAAATTGGAGAATTATGGTGCTGCTAGTCAGATATCCATTCTCAGAGGGACATGGTAAATTTCATTTTTAAGCAAAGCACAAGCCTTCCAGTTAAATAGAAAAATGTCTATGTGGCATCATATTATTCTAAATGTTTCAATATCGAGGACAAATAAAACAAATCCATGATATGTTTATACAGGAACTGACCCATATGTCTTAAAATATGATGGAATTTTTTAACCTCATAGATGAACAAGCAGCTTTCTTTGAAAACTCTGATTTTGGTGAAATGTAGCAGGCCAATAATTTTTGCTAAAACAAAACAAAATACCCCAACCTTCTAAAATTTTATTTGTCAGGGTGTGGACATTGTAAGAAAATGAAGCCAGAATATGAGAACGCAGCAGAGATGCTCCATGCAGAAAGTGATGTAAGCTAATTTCCTTTCCATTTTCAAATGATCCATAATAAGTAACTGAAATAATAAAAATGTTCTTGTTGCAATTATTTCATCTTCCCAAGGGTTTGCAAAAAAGATAATTTCAAAGTATAATCTCATTGGTAATGCATGAGTTATGCCAAATTATTAGGAACAACATTGTGTGTTTAAACACAAACAGAAAAACCATGTTATATTCAGCCATTGAACCTTATATTGTGCATAATATGATAAAGCTCAAATTCTGCATCAAACTGCTTTGTTTTCTCTATTAATTACAAATTTAATGTTTAATGTAAAAAAATTAAGAAAACACTGGCTTGGATTTTTGCCATTTACAGATATGCTAATGAGAACCTTCTCACTTTAAGCAATTGTCATAGGTTTTCATTTGAATGTATGTGTACCTAGAAGATCAATTATGCAGATTCGTCATGCCATAAGTAGGAACAGATCTTCACTTAGGCACTTAATAGCTTTTCCTTGTTATCTTAAACCGCTCTTCCTCTAATGGTTCAAGAGCTTGAGACAGAAAGTGGATAGATTTTGGAATTTCAATATTTGAGACAGAACCCTTGTGCATTTGTCTATCCAAGCATGTATGGAACTTATTCCACATTTTACATCATGCATTGTTTCTTACTGAGTGCTGTTTATTGTATTTTAGCTACATTTTTATTATGGTTAAATTGGATTATTTGATTATTTTGTAAAGCTTCTCTTGACTTGATCAATTGATTTTGGTGCATCATAAGCAGTGGTGGGTTCCTACCAGTGCAGTCCACTCTATAGCACCGGTAGCGGCCCACTGGTGACGTCACAGTACTGGTGCGGTCGGTTGCCGGTGCCTGGGCACCGCCATTTTTTAAAAAAGAAATTAATTTTTTTTAAAAAAATTCTTCTGCGCATGCCCAGAAGCCGAGCTTCCGGCACTACGCATGCGCTGCCTTCCTACCCCACAGTGAGTCCAAGCAGAGGAGGATGGTTGAGGGAGCGCGTGAGACGCTGAAAGAATGGGCGGCAGGAGCTATCTCCATTCCCCTCCCTTCAGCAGTCCGAGAAGCCACGAACGCGCAGTGATGATCCTAGGCATTTTCGCACGTTCGAGGCTTCTCGAGCTGTTGAGGGGAGGGGGAACGGGCGGCAGGAGCCTAGGATCATCGAATGGGGAGAAGCATTCAGGCCGGCCAGACCCTCCTAGAAGAACCGCTGCCGTGGTGTTGCTGCTCCCGCTGCGGGGGGCTGCGTTACGGGTGGGCAATGCCCCCCTGTTTCTCCGGCCGCTGCCAAGCTCCCGAGGCCCATGCCCACCCGGTCACATGGCTGACAAGCCACACCCACAAAATAAGCCACGCCCACAGAGTGGTAGTAAAAAAATTAGGAACCTGCCTCTGATCATAAGATCTGTGATAAATTTTGCAATGCTGGAAAAGGCCATCAGGAAAGATCTCTTCAAATGGCATTTACGTAAGAGTGTGTTTGTAAAATTACTTTAACCAAAGCACAAGGGCCTATCATTACACAAGTTCTTCAGGCTTGATCACTACTATTAGCTGTGAAGCTATTCACCGGCTTAATGTTTATTTCTTGGTGCCATTCCCCCCCCCCTTCCCTTTACAGCATTAAATTAAATACTGTAATTAAACAAATGTTTGGTTAATTGACTGGACATTTTACAAAAGGATTATCCTTGAATGAATAACTTTGTCATAACAAAACTTGCAAAACTCTCCAGAGTTGAACGTTTCCAAAGCATTTGTATTGCCTTTCAAAAGTTATTGTAAATTGTAGATAACTACTCTGTAAATTCAGTGTCTCCATTTATGTGCATTGTTCACAACTTAGGATATACTGTTACGGGCATTGCTTTATATTGCAGAAACCAGGTGTTTTGGCAGCAGTTGATGCAACTGTCAACAAAGCTGTGGCAGAAAAATTTCACATATCAGGATTTCCAACCGTCAAGTTCTTTCA